>CM021103.1:602456057-602690668 GCA_007115665.2 Sequoiadendron giganteum
TCTTATCACATCCATAATAAAGCCAACATTCCATCCATATAAATCCATTTCATCCATAATAAATTTGTTCATCCATGAACCATTTATCCAATCCATTTGCATACATACTCCAAGGTATCTTAATCTTGATGAAATTTTGGTGCACACTTTACACTTGCTTATGGTAGTCATCTTGACACGGGTCATTTTCATTGATCCTATCCAATCCAACATTATTTGAGCCATGAAGCACTATCCAAATGAGAATTCCTCTATTTGAAACATTATCTTGTTACAAGATAAACCTTTCCATCCTTTGCATGCTTACCACATCCATCTATCCATTCATATACCGATCCAAGCATCCACCCATGGCCTTTCAAAAATTGCTAGACACTAGGGGGGAGATATTTACATCTTCCTTCGAGAATAAATCTTGATATATATCCTCCAGCTTATGTGGTGATTCGAACATTGGAGAACATGAAATCAAATTGGTCAAATCATTTGTGAGAATGAATTTGAATCACTAGCGCATAGCATATTTTGACGAGACTATGTTCCTTATCAAGCTTTATCTTTCATTGAACATCAATCTAAATAATCAATATCAGTTGTATCTAATGTGTACATTAGCGTCACATCAAAACATTCAAACAAATTTTGTTCCAAGCTAAGCTTCACCAAATCTTGATCAATTAAATCCAATCAATTATCACCTTGTTTGACTTAACACACTTAGTCAAACTATCATCTTTTGCATGAGTTTACTCTAGGATAACACAACTTCCTAGAGTTTACAAGTGCATTATCATCTTATTTGACTTAACACACTTAGTCAATTTATCCAATCCATCATCAACTTGTTTGACTTAACACAGTTAGTCAAACCACCCTCTTGTGTATGAGTTTACTCTAGGATAACACAACTTCCTAGAGTTCACAAGTGCATTATCATTTTTTTTTGACTTAACACACTTAGTCAAACTATCAATCCATCACACTTAGAGCATTGATATCTTATCCATATCCAAATTGTCAAAATCATGCAAAAACCCAAAAACATCCTAATCATTCAAAAATCCAAAAACATGTCAAAATCTCAAAGAAATCTTCAAAATTTTAATCATTGGGTCTTGTCAGTCTTTCACCTTGTCTGAACTACATCATCTCTGAGCTTGAACGTAGGCAAGGTTGATCTTTGATCATCCCCCGAGACAATTAGGTCATTACTTTAGGTGTCTATTGCAATATAATGACAATTCGTTTGCTCATCTATTTCATCATTGGGTCAAGTTTGTCATCAGTCAAACTACGTGGTCTCTACATGTATAACATAGGCAAGACTAATCTATAGATCAGTTCCCGAGACCCCTAGGATAGGTTGTTAAGTTAGTCCTTTCGTCATAAACCTCGAAAAAACCAAATACATTGAAGAATGTGAAAATACCGAAAACATTTGTAAGACATCTCAAAATACCAAAAACAGCCTCAAAATATCTGAAAAATCCAAAATGGTGCATCCATTTCATCTCGATTTCACCCATGATTTTTCATCACTCATAATAAAATCAATTGTTGCCTTCACTCTTTTGGTAATTCAATCAGAAGCATGTCTAGCAGGTTCAAAAGTGAACACTCTAATCGTTAGAGTCTTGAAAGTCTAGACCAGTGAATCAACAAGGTGGTCAACTCAGAATATCAATAGCTTATCACCCAAATCGGTCCCATCAAAAACCCTAATCACAACATGTCCTAGGATGAAGCTTTCCTATGATGGACATAAGCATCAAGTACCCCACAATAGTTTAGTCTTGGCTAGCGGTATGAAGAACATTAGCTTGTTTAGTTTGCTTTATTTGGTCTTTCATTGACTTATCTTATTTTATACTCATTCTAAGGACCTCTCGATGATGCCTAAACAAAAATAGGGCTGGAGAGAAAGGAATAGGGCAAAGATCATTTTCTCTTTTATTTACTATGCTTGTGGGATACACTTGTAAAATAAATTACTCATATGCACTTTGTTTAGTGTGTGGGGATGATGTTTTAGATATCTTGTTGACCACATAGCAAAGTTTGCTTTCTTGTGTTTTGGCCTGAGATGTCTAGAATGTCTGACTTATATCCTGAACGAAGTATGTATGCTAAGTGTGAACAGGAATACTCCTATCTAATTTTCAATTCAAAGTCCATCACACTGGGTACAATGCCATCATGGTCCTTTATACCTTGATGTATCGTACTTGTGTGTATTATAAAAAATAACATAATTGACCCTTTGAAAATCCCAACTCCTAGCAATGCAAATCACCATCATTCAAATTAACTCTTTGATTCCCAGTTCTTCTATCCTCCTTCCACACTAACATGGTATCATGATAGTAATCAAAATATCACCAAATACATACACTTTAAATCTACATAATCATTAACATATTGCATCATATTTTCATCTTAAGAGAATAATAGAAATTTATTATTCTAAGCATCTTAAGAAAGCATTGCATCATACATAATCAATTGCATCCATTACCATTTGCATATCATTATACCATCATTAACATACATTACATCCATTAGATCATCTTTAAAATACATGAAAAAGACACAAAAAGAAATGCATCCATACATCATATTACATGAACATAAGAAATAACAACATTTCATAACATCACATCAAATTAGAATGCATCCATACATATCATAAAAGGAAAACCATCTCATATATATCATAAAAAATGCACTGTTATGATACAAATCGGATCAAGTGTACATCGAAATACATGGTACAATAGGGGCAATAATATGGCCCATAAATCAAAAGTGCAAAACTACTTGTGATCAAAAGGGCTAGCCCTGTTGGCTGCTACCTCCCCCACCTGTCTATCACCATGATCCTCTAGTAGCAACCTCCCTGTCTACTGGGAGAATTCTTGTACTCTGTCTGCTGATCGAACTACTTGTCAGTAATGATGCTGATACTACTTGGCCTCCCTGACAGCCTCTTTATACTCTTGAATATCAACCAATCAGCTCGGGGATGTGGAGGTTGTGCTCTCTAGCTGTCTCCGTCGACCGATCTCCTGATCCCTCTCATATTGTGCCTGGTCTCTCTCGGTTGTAACTACAATAACCTATTGTTGGGCCTCATCCCGCTATGCTGTCAAAACCTATACCTGGCCCTGCAGCTGCTGAATCAATGCATCTCGAGGATCTGGTTGTGTTGTTTCCCATCTAGTCCTACTTCCTGTTGTGTTGGGTCTCTCAAAGGTGACTACTGAGGAGGTGGTACACCTCCTCCTCTTTGACCTCTGCCTGTTGCCCTATCACTAGCCCTCTAATGTGGGATCGCTGCCCCAGGAACTGTCAATCTCAGTGGAGGTCAGAACCATGCTCTGTATGCCAGAGTGACCCCTGCATCTACTAGCCCCTGATCATATGGCCATGGTCAGGCCACTAACTATCTAAATGAGGACACTGCCTCCTCTACAGGAATGGGTTGGCCCCATGCTATCTCCTTTGGGGTACAGGTGAAGAGTGCCATGTACTGATCATCGGATTTGTCCTACACCTCACCAAACTATTTGGCTACCCTATCAAGAAGGTACCTCTCTACCATGGAATGCTCTTGACCTTGCATGAACCTATCCTAACAAGCAAATAAAATTTGTTGTGCATCATCGTACTACGGACCTATACCCATCCATGGCCTCCATATGAACACTATCATCTCATCCAAAACCCGTCGCTAGTAGGCCACACCGTCTGTACCCATATGGGTAAAATGGATCTTTTCCCCGTCGTACTACCACACAACGGGATCATCAATATCTATAATAATGGGTTTCACAACTAGGCAAAGCACTGGGATCTGCTCCCATGCCCAAATGTGTAGAAGAGTCACTCCAACCCCAAGAGCCCGACTATCCAAGTAAGCAAACTCATGTGAATCTTTATACAAAGAGGCCAACAATACTAGTCTCCAGGCAAAGCACTCTCGGCAAACGCACATCCGCTGCCATGTCAATCCCCAACCTGGACTGAAATATCGGTCACACCGATCAGGAGCTACAAGACCAAAAATAATAGCAACCACAATCAACCTTTAGGTACGAGTCCTGCCTCGATACCGCTCCAAGTCTATCTGACCATCACAAAGGATAAGCTCATCAAGGCCCATAACCTCAAAGCAGGCATCCCTACCCTCCTCTAGATCGTAGATCACTCAGGCTCCTTGAATGGGTAATCGGAGGATGCGCTAGACATTCTCAAGGGTAATGGTGGCCTCACTAGTAGGAAGATGAAAGCATGATGTCTCGCTATGCCACCACTCGGCTAGGGTAGTCATCATACCCAAATGTGCCTGAATAGTAGGGACATATGAAATGTGCCATAGCCCGAGAATCTCAAGCTGCTCTTGGAGATATACGTGCATACCCTGTAGTCTCTCGAGTACTGGCCACCGATGCTCCCTCGAATGAAGTACCTCATGACTCTCCTGCGCAAGGAAAGATGTCACTTCAGTTTTCTTAAAGAAAATCTGCTACCAGTATCGTATTTATCTTTTGGAACAGCAAAAGTGGCGCTATTCTCAAAAGTGGCACAGTTTCTAATGTTCCAAACTGCACCGCGTGGCGCTACTTATGCGTGCGGCTGGGTTTGGAGCTAAAACCCTAAATTCTTAAACTGCATCGCATGACGCTCTATGCATAAGCAATTCTATATAGGACCACACGGCCCTGACTTAGTAGTTTCCGCAGCACTATATAGCATTGCACCACTTCAATTTAACCTAAACGCTATTTAATGCATGAATAACGAGGAAATTGAAAGTCGGATAGGGGTACATACCACGGGCCCCGTAGTGATTGGTCGCTGATGCACTTGTACCCGCTCTGACATGTGCCTGGGAAGCTGTCGTTGTGCCATCTTGTCCAAGAATCAGAGCTCAAGGTGTCAAATTTTCAAAGGATTAAGATTGCAAATGCATTGAAAGTGACCCCTCGAGGTCTATTTAAGCCTAAAAATTAGGGCTTTTTGACATAATTTGACCCTCCAACTATGATTTTGGTTCGCTGATCCCATTTTCATCCAACCAAGGGCCATGTTACATCTTTTTTTGGCATTTTAACTCGTTTTTGTCATTCTGGGGCATTTTTGGCTTGTTTGACACCTTATCCACCTTTTTTTTTTTTCTTCGCAAAATCATCCAAAAATTAAAAAAATTGTTCGATCTCTTAAACAGACAATATCTAGCAATATCCTTCCACTAGGGCAGGAGTAGGGCATCTAAAAAATTCAAGAAAATCTTGAACTTTTGATCATAGCAGTTTATTCTTCGAATCAATGCAACAAGTACATTGCTTCAAAGAGGGGCAAAATGTAGACATGGAAAATGTACATTTTCAATCTAACACACTTGATCCTCATTACTAACAACATTTCTTCTTGAATCATACTTTCAGCATTTCATCAAATTATGTCTCTTAATTTAATGGATCATTATTCATCTAATTAAATTGTCTTCCTCCAGTGATTAAATTAATCAATTCAATTTAATTAACCTTACATTTTTGTTTAATTAAATAAATCATTTTATTTGATTAAAGTCCTCTTATTAAATTAAATAAATTAAATCTTATTTGATTTAATCTAACATATTCCTCTTTAAGTTAAATAAATCATTTCCTCTCAATTCTGATTTAAATCAATTCATCTATTTGAGTCAAAATTGTCAAATCATCTAATTCTTCATTAAATTAATCAAAATCTTGATTAAGTTAATCCCTCTCACTAAAATCCTCCAAAGAATGCAACTTGCACAATAAATCAATTACTTTGATTTATTTAATTCTCTATTTTCCCTCACATGGCATTAAAAAGGAATATTCCCTCAAATTTGAATTCAAAAATGCAATTGGATGGGTACTTCCAACAAGGCATTCAATGTCTCTTACATGTCCTTGTGCATTGAGCCAAGTGACATTAACTCCACTCTTCTCTCCCTCCAAATTTTAAATTCAAATTTCAAATCTCCCCCTTTTTGGCACATTGACCAAAATGTGCTCATTCCTCAACCATTCACATCTTAACAAGTGAAACTTTGCAATTGGATGTTGAATGATCCCACATTGCTTGTTTTCACTCTCTCTTCTATTTTGTAAATCTATAAATGAGAGACTCTTCCTCTCATTCTATCATCCACAAATTGAGTAAACTTACTCTACTCAACTTCATCCTCAATGCAAGATCTTAGCTAAATTATTGTAGGTTTTCTCAAGAACTCATCTTGTTCTTCATCAACAAAGTGGATCAAATCATCAAAACTTACAAAGGAGTTGGAAAAGGGTTGATTTCGACACATCAATTAGTACCAACTCCCACATGGGATCAAGAGTTTGCATACTTAATTAGGATTTTATTGCTTTCTTTGTTCATCTTTTCTTCATTTTCCTATTTTAAGTTTTGTAAATGGATTCCATGGGGAATCATTGTTTATTGCTTGCATTTGATCTAACATTGTTCTTGTTTGCCTTATTTGTGTAGGTATGAAATAGGGGTTCACGGGATCATCTGCATGTAAGCATTTCACTATTGTGAATATAATAATATTCTCTCGTTTTGTGTGTGATATTTTGTGACTCGGGTTGGCAACCTCATTAGATGGTGTGAGGGTGCTCAATCCTTAAAAAGTATTATGATTGAAGATCCGATGGTCGAATCTTATGTTATGGCTCCCAAAAATTGGTGCATAATTAAAATGTTGTTTTTTGGCTCAAAACCAAAAAAGGAGCTATTTATGGGCTAGTTTCTAATTTTATTTTTTTAGTTTTTGGAGAAAAAGATCGCATACTGCGAAAAGGGGGGATTTTTGTAGTTTCTGTAATTTTCATTTATTGTAGAACTCAGAGATTTGGGATCCTCTGAATGTAAGCATTTCACTATTTTGAATATAATAATATTCTCTAGTTTTGTGTGTGATATTTTTTGACTTGAGTTGGCACCCTCATCAGATGGTGTTAGTGTGCTCAGTTCCGAAAAGGTATTATGATTGAAGATACAGTGGTCAGATCTTAAGTTATAGCTTCTAAAAGTTGGATCATAATTAGAATATTGTTTTTTGGCTCCAAACTAAGAAAGGGGCTATTTATGGTGAATATCCGATAGTCGGATCTTAAGTTATGGCTCCCGAAAATTGGTGCATACTTAGAATATTTTTTTTTAGCTCCAAACATAGAAAGGGGTTATTTATGGGCTAGTTTTTTAGGAAAAAGATCACATACTACGAAAGGGGGATTTCTATAGTTTCTGTAATTTGCATTTATTGCAGAATTCAAGGATTTGGGATCCTCTGCATGTCACCATTTCATTATTCTAAATATAATAATATTATCTGGTTTTGTGTGATATTTTGTGACTCGGGTTGGCACCCTCATTTGATGGTGTGAGGATGCTCAGGTCTAAAAAGGTATTATAATTGAAGATCCGACGGTAAAATCTTAAGTTATGGCTCCTAAAAGTTGGTGCATAATTAGAATGTTATTTTTTGGCTCCAAACCGAGAAAGGGGCTATTTATGGGCTAGTTTCTAATTTTGTTTGGTTTATTTTTAGGGAATAAAATATCACATATTGTGAAAGAGAGAATTTTTGTAGTTTCTGTAATTTGCATGTATTGTAGAACTCGAGGATTTGAGATCCTCTGCATGTAATAATTTCATTATTTTAAATATAATAATATTCTATGGTTTTGTGTGTGATATTTTGTGGCTCTGGTTTACACCCTCATCAGATGGTGTCGGAATGCTCAGTTCCAAAAATGTATTATGATTGAAGATCCGATGGTCGGATCTTAAGTTATGGCCTTCGAAAGTTGGTGCATAATTAGAATATTGTTTTTTGGATCCAAACCGAGAAAAAGGTTATTTATGGGCTAGTTTCTGATTTTGTTTGGGTAAGAAAATATCACATACTGTGAAAGGGGGAAATTTTTGTAGTTCTTGTAATTTTCATGTATTGTAGAACTTGAGGATTTGGGATTCTCTACTTGTAAGTATTTCATTATTCTGAATATAATAATATTCTTTAATTTTGTGTGTGGTATTTTGTGACTTGGGTTGGCACCCTCATCAGATGGTGTCAAGATGCTCAGTTCCAAAAAGGTATTATGATTGAAGATCTGACGGTTGGATCTTAAGTTATGGCTCCCGGAAGTTGGTGCATAATTAGAATGTTGATTTTTCGCTCCAAATCGAGAAAGGGGCTATTTATTAGCTAGTTTCTAATTTTTTTTGGGTAATTTTTCGGGGAAAAAATCGTTGACTACGAAAGGGGAATTTTTGTAGTTTTTGTAATTTGCATGTACTGCAAAACTCAGGGATTTGAGATCCTCTGCATATAAGCATTTCAATATTCTAAATATAATAGTATTCTCTGGTTTTGTGTGTGATACTTTGTGACTCAAGTTGACACCCTCATCAGATGGTATCAGGGTGCTCAGTCCCAAAATGGTATTATTATTGAAGATTCGACGGTCGAATCTTAAGTTATGGCTCTTGGAAATTGGTGCATAATTAGAATGTTGTTTTTTGACTCCAAACTGAAAAAGGGGCTATTTATGGGCTAGTTTCTGATTTTTTTTTGGTAGTTTTTTGGGAAGAAAATATCACATACTACGAAAAGGGGAAATTTTTGTAGTTTCTATAATTTGCATGTATTGCAGAACTTGAGGATTTGGGATCCTCTACATGTAAGCATTTCATTATTCTGAATGTAATAATATTCTCTAGTTTTGTGTGCGATATTTTGTGACTCGGGTTGGCACCATCATCAGATAGTGTTAGGATGCTCAATTCCAAAATAGTATTATGATTGAAGATCCGATAGTTGGATCTTAAGTTATGGTTCTCGGAAGTTGGTGCATAATTAGAATATTTTTTTTTTGCTCCAAATCGAGAAAGGGGTTATTTATGGGCTAGTTTCTGATTTTTTTTGGTTAGTTTTTTGGAAAGAAAATATCACATACTACAAAAGGGAGAATTTCTATAGTTTCTATAGTTCATATGTATTGCAGAACTCGAGGATATGTGATCCTCTACATGTAAACATTTCATTATTCTAAATATAATAATATTCTCTAATTTTGTGTGTGTTATTTTGTGACTCAAGTTGGCACCCTCATCAAATGGTGTCAAGATGATCAGTTCCGAAAAGGTATTATGATTGAAGATCTGATGGTCGAATCTTAAGTTATGGCTCCCACAAGTTGGTGCATATTTAGAATGTTGTTTTTTGGCTCCAAACCGAGAAAGGGGCTATTTATGGGCTAGTTTTTTATTTTCTTTGGGTAGTTTTTGGGGAATAAAATATCGCATATTGCAAAAGGGGGAAATTTTTGTAGTTTCTGTAATTTACATATATTGCAAAACTCAAGGATTTAGGATCCTCTGCATGTAAGCATTTCATTATTCTGAATATAATAATATTCTCTAGTTTTGTGTGCAATATTTGGTGACTCGGGTTGACACCCTCATCAAATGGTGTTAGGATGCTCAATTTCGAAAAAGGTATCATGATTAAAGATCCGATGGTCGGATCTTAAGTTATGGCTCTTGGAAGTTGGTGCATAATTAGAATGTTGTTTTTTGGCTCCAAATCGAGAAAGGGGCTATTTATGGGCTAGTTTCTGATTTTTTTTGGATAGTTTTTGGGGAAGAAGATCACATACTAATAAATGGTGAATTTCTATAGTTTCTATAATTTGCATGTATTGCAGAATTCAAGGATTTGGGATCCTCTGCATGTAAGATTTCATTATTCTAAATATAATAATATTCTTTGGTTTTGTGTGTGATATTTTGTGACTCGGATTGGCACTCATTAGATGGTGTCAGGATTCTCAATTCCGAAAAGGTATTACGATTGAAGATCTGACGGTCGAATCTTAAGTTATGGCCTTCGGATGTTGGTGCATAATTAGAATGTTGTTTTTTGGCTCCTAACCGAGAAAAGGGTTATTTATGGGCTAGTTTCTGATTTTGTTTGGGTATTTTTTGGGGAAGAAGATCACATATTGTTAAAGGGGGAATTTTTGTAATTTTTGTAATTTGCATGTATTGCAGAACTCGAGGATTTGGGATCCTCTACATGTAAAAATTTCATTATTCTGAATATAATAATATTCTATGATTTTGTGTGTGATATTTTGTGACTCGAGTTGGCACCTTCATCAGATGGTGTCAGGATGCTCAGTTTGGGGCTCCTTCTTCAACAAGACTTGTTTGTTGATATAGGAAACTATTGTTTGAAAAAGGTAGCATTCAAATTTTGAGTGGGCAATGTTGTGACCCCAAATTTCCATCTTCATTGAATTCCTCATCATCTTACTCAACCAGTGTCTTGGTGCTTTGGGGTGTATAAGTCAAACCAGCAAGAGGGTTGCATAACATCAAGAGAACCTCTTTAGTCATTTCTTCTTCTTGGAGCTCTGACTCTTCATGGTATGCCACAGGAGAATAATTACCCAATCCTGTTTCATCAAACACCTCATTGGTTTTGTTGTACTTTGTGATCATAAATTTCATGCACGACTCTTGATCTATATAGATCTAGTTTGACAACCCCTTCCATGGCAGCCCTATGTGAGAGAAGTTAGCTACAGCATATCTATTTAATTCCCTTGTGAAGTCTAGTCCCAATATTATTCCATACGTGTCTGAGATATCTTCAACTTGAATATCAATAACTTGCTACACTCTGGGGTTTGCAGCAATCTACATCGGGATTCAATTACTTTCCCCAACTATATTCACCTCTATTTTGTCTAGTTGGGTCACCTTCCACCTAGAAGGAGTGGAGACTATTCCCAAAGCCTTACATATGGTGAGAGGCATAACATTAGCCAATGCTCCTGAATCAAGCTGACAGTTATGTAGATTTTTCCCAAATATTCTGATGGTAGTGAGAAAGGGAGGCATTTCTAACTTTCTTTGGAATAATCCCATGGGTGTGTCACCTTGAACCACCTAATTTGTGTCTGTCTCATTAGTCTTATCCTTGATTTGTACTTTACTTTGTTCTTTGGTAGGTTTCTTCCCTGTGTGCTGATTTGAGGGTCATCCCTTTTCTTTCCCACAATTTATTAGATTATAGGCTCATGTTGTGATTCATCAAAAGAGACTCTCTTGGTGGGTATCTCTTGTGTTCAATTTGAAGAAGCACTCCCATTAACCACTCTAAAGAAATAATTCCTAACTACTAGGACTTTAAGCAATTATAAGGTAGACAAACTTAATTTGACCTTCTTGAATTTTTTTAGCTACATACTCCCCCATTTGTTCAATTTCAGCTTCAAAATAAGTGCTTTGGGAGGAGCCAACAGATTGACTTTGGTTCTAACCCTACTGCCTATTCTTATTAAATTATTGAGTGGGAATTTGAGGGTAGCCTCAGTTATTACTAGTATTTGGGCTAGGAGTGCTAAACTTATTAGGCAAAGTAGAGGTTGTGAAAGGGTCACCTACCTGTCTATTCCTTAGATCATATGTGGTTTCCCTTTGATGAAACATCTAGAATTCATCCTCTCTTGGCTCTTCCTAATCTATTGGGCCATTATCTACTAGATTTAAAATCTAAGACAAAGAACCTTCAATACTTACCTCATTCACTTCTTTGTTGTTTGGGGCAGAAATCTCCTTCTTAGGTACGTTGCTCTCACCTTTTGGGAAAGGAGCTCGGTTAACAACCAACACCGAGGAATTATATGGTTCAGATGGGACAATGTCTCAACAACTAGCACTATCAACCACATTCTATACTTCTACTTGAAAAAAATTTAGTGACTTTCTGGAACTCAGGGCAATCCAATTCAAAGTGCCTATTTATTTTATGAATCCAACACCATCTAGACAAAGATTCCTCAGCCAAGTATACTTTGCTTCCTCATCCAAGTATACAATGTCTCAACAACCAGCACTATCAATGACATTCTATAGTTCTACTTGAAAAAAATTTAGCGACTTTTTGGAACTCAGGGAAATCCAATTCAAAGTGCCTATTTATTTTATGAATCCGACACCATCTGGACAAAGCTTCCTCAGCCAAGTATACTCTGCTTGTCATTTTATCTAAGTTTTTGTGTTGGTCTAAATGGGCGGGAATGCCTCCATTATTTGGCCTTGTATTCCACGTCTCATTCTATCGTTGTGAAGGCCTCCTTTCAAATTTTTGGTTGGAATTTTGTCCTACTTCATAATTCTTCCTAGATGAGGTACTCGCTTAACGGTTATCTCTATTATCCCTATTAAGGTTGACCTAGATGCTGCATTGAGAAATTTGTAGTTGGTTGTTATGATTTATTAGGTTTGTCATCTTCGTTAACAATTTTTTTATCATCTCTATCAGTTCATCTAGCTTCTCTATATTACTCATTTGTGATGCTTGGTTTTGGAGGAAAACTGGTTGTGTTGTTGGTGGCTTTTATTGAGCTTGCATGTATATGGGCCCTTGTAAATATGTAGGTACTTTGGGTGGCTGAGGATAGACCTGTTGTTGTTGTGGTTGCAAGTTGTGAGGCACTAGGTGTGCCTAATTCATGGGCATTCTTGGATGAGGAACCATACGCAACTATGAAACCTATTTCATAAGAGGTGTTTGGTGTGTCAAGGCTTGAGTAAGTCCCTAAACTTGCATTGGATGAGCAATCAGCCCCAAAGAAGGTAGTGGGCCAACAATATTTTTCCCCAATTTAGTGTTGGCTATGACTGCCTCAGCATAAATGGTCAAGATTTAATCTCATTATATGGCCAAGATTCACTACAAATTAGGGTTTCACCTACCCCTAATATTTTACAATCTAAAATTATATTCCTTGTCGTATCCTTATTTTTTCCTTTACTGCTTGGTGTTGTAGCACTTTTGTATTCTTGCAAATTTCCCTTTTGATATAGTCTTACAGTGAGAAACTCATCATCAGTAATAAGCTTCCCCTCATTTTTCTTTAAAGTGGCATACTCCATGAATTTTGCCATCAATGCCTGAAGTTTATTCCATTCTAGGATGTTGGATTGGACTACTTGGAAGGTCAATTTCTTGGACCTATTAGTAATAAAATCCCAATTATTCATGCATTTTGGCATATTCTTGACCACTTGTTCTGATTGGGCACAACTTAGGCAACAAAATCCATAAAATCTAGCATTAGTGAGTCCACAACCCCATTTTCCATCTTCTTATGAAAATATGACTTTATTTTCTTGGGGTCGAACTCAATGGGATGCATGTCATAATCCATCATGAGATTTATATATTCTTCACAATCTGCCCAATGTTCATTGACCCATTCCAGTTCGAGCTCTAGTTCATGGAGCACCTACTCCAAGACTTATTTTCTATGGTCTAGGCCCATTTTCCACATCTCGACCAGCCAATGATCATCCTCTGCCAAATTCAGCTCCTTTTCCCAAGCCTTTGTGGGAACTTTGAGGATAGCCTCGAGTTTAGGATACATAATCCTATATAATTCTAGGAAGTCAATACAAAATTTATCTGTGCCCTCGAGCTACTTTTTCACTTCTCGAAGATTGTTTTTCATTTGAATGACACGACCAATTCCCATATAACTATTATTGATCACCTGCTGAAACAATTATTCAATAGCTTTGGTCCAATTATTTCTTCTCTCCAACTTTCTTATATGATCCTTGGACAGCAATGGTGGTGGGGTTGATGATGTTGCAGGTAGCTCCTCAACAAAATACCATTGTTGCATGTAGGTTGTGAGGTCTATCACTTGTGCCTTCAATTCCTCCTTGGAGGACTAATCCTTGTTCATTTGGTGCATGATCATGGTGACAAACCCCTGGAGATGATCAATCTTTTGTTCTCTTCTGTTTGTACCCAGCTCGATGGTAGAGATATTATAACTCAACCCTACTAATTTGTCTAGCATGGGGGTGGCAATTTATACTATCCTCAATCCTAATGAATCCATTGTGATATGGAATCCAACCCTTGGCTTATTTTCTTTATTTGTTCCTATTTGAGCCTGTGCTAGGATAGCCTCTAGTCTCTCCTTAAGATCCATGGGAGCAGAGGTCTTCTTTTGTAGCTACTTTTCCATCCACTCAGGCATCTAAGGTCCCTTCCTTGGTGATTCATGATCACCTTCTTCTCTCTGAGCATGTTGGATCTCCTTTTCTTCATGATCTGAAGCTTCATGCTTCATTTTCTCTCTCTCTCTCTTCTTCATCTGATTCTTGGATGATTATGGTCTTTTCTTCTTGTGACTCGGTAGTAGCTATGTTTTCTTTGGGGTTGTCTTCCCTTTCAGATTCCTTTTCTTCTTCTTGTGTGAGCTTCATATGATGTTTGGCTCAAAATCTTGGAAGGTCTTCAAACACCAGGCATAAAAATTGAGGCTAGTGGAATTGGATGAAGTCTCCTGACAAGAGATTTTTGTACAGTATTGTAAATTATGTATATAGGCATGGTTTGTTCTTTTCTTGTTGTGTTTTCTTATCTTGTCCAACAAATCTCTTGGTTTATTGTTTTGGGCTGGTTTGCTTCTACCTGAGATTTGGATTCTTGCCATACCCACTAGGGGTATGTGTCCCCGAGCTAGAGCCACTAATAGAGCTTTCAGAATTTTAGAAATTTTAGTTGAACCCATGAGAAAATTTATTAAATTGTCACCCTTATGCCCAATGGTTTTATGTTAGGGTTTAGGGGTTTGTTACCCTTGTTCAATTTTTTTAGGATTATTGAACCCTTGCATTATATTTTCATGTTGAATCATTGTACCAAGTCACTAGTCATCTTAGTTACGACTTATCACATCATGCCCATTATCTTTATTGGCCCTGTTGGTGATCGAGTTTTTGTTAAGTTTTGATATTTTATGGTTGGCCCAAAATATTTCATCTTTTAAAGACTTATTTCTTAAGTCTTTAATTATTTGAGTGGTTCTTACCCCTCACCTAGTCCATGGCCCTTCCTTATAACAAACAATATGCACATGCAAAAATCCAAGTCGTTGGATTTAACAATTGAAATCCAAGCCTTTGCTTGCACATCGTTTAGTATTAAAAAAATGCATTTTGGCTAGGCTACATGGTGTGCATGATTGCACCACGTTTCCTTCAATTCAAGTGGGACCCATTTCCTACTATTGGCTTGATCTCCCATGAGAAAGGATCAATGGCTCTGATGTATCGATGGGTCTTAATCTAATTTGTAGCATGCGTGTTGTGCAAGATATTAAATGGTTTCACCAAATGCCTTGCGTGGTCTACATGATGGTGACACATGAACTATATTGGCAGCATAAGGAGGCTGGATGGGGCTCATGGGTGGTATACATGTACTCTGATTGGGGGAAGTATCACTGGCCGATGGATCTACCATGCAACAACATGGAATTTTCAAATGTTTTTGACTCAATCTAAGCTGGTCAATAAGCTAACACACTAGTGCATCGATGGCTCATATTCAAAATACATAATTAGCCATGTGATAGCTAATAAGGCTCTTCAAATGGTGAGCAATAATGGTGAAATCTCTTCGAAGGATATTAGTATGATCTCCATGTGTGTGAAGGGATATTTCTTGACAATTATGATGAGTTTTCTGCTGATTTCCATGTACCTAGAAATTAACAGTGGTGAAGTAGACACCATCAAAATAATCACTCATCTGCTTGTACTACAATTAGAGCATTGATGATCATTTCATCACATTGCTAAATCAATATGGATGGTGGCTTTTCATTTTCATCATAGTAATTAAGATTTTGGAATGCTTTGTGCTTCTTTACTAAGGAATTGTTCCTGTGAAAGTTTTGAGTCTTCGTGAAAAATGAGCAAGTCGACTATGTCTCCATCAACTATGCATAGCTTAGCTAGAGGTAAAGCTTAAAAATTTGGTGATGATTTCCCATCACATGAACAAGATAGTTTTCAAGGATCTCTCAGCCCAAATATGGAAAGCGTGAAGCCTGTCTTAGGTGTTACCAGGTGTAGCTCTCGACTCAAGGGTCAAATTGCAAGTTCAAAGATGGTTGGTGTTAATGAAGAGGGCCCCACAATTCCTCCAATTACTATGGTGGCACCATGTAATGTTTTTGGTTCTTTTGGGTTTCGATGTGGATGTGAATGACAAGGCCTCTAATGGAATTTTGCTAAAAAATATGATGACACCAACTAGTTACATGGCTTGTTACAATTTTGATTCCCCTATTTGTTGAATGATTACATCCAACCATCTTAAAATTTTGAAATGAAGATGAAATTATATCTTGAAATTAAATTTTGGTGAAATTTAAATGCAATGATCCCAATTCTTATCACTCTCTTATGTTATAAAATAGATCTCAAGGCTCATTGCAAGGGTTGGATTTTTGAGTCCAATAAGGTCTAGGTAGGGTAGAGTGAACACATAATGCATACTTCCTGATGAATTTTCCATTAACTATCTTGAGTAGGTTTTATGTATGAAATAGTCTTAATTGGTTTTATAAAATTACTGATATCAAAAGAAACCTAAAAAAATTAATGTATTTGCTCTGCTGTGTGTTTTTATGATAGACTATGAATGAAAATATCAAGTGTAATTTCATTATCGTTCAATGGTTTATTTGAATGTAGGACTCTTTTGATTTATTTAGCTCAATGAGTTAATCAAATACTTGAAGAAGAGTCATAATTTTGTGATAATGTGCTAAGGATTTTATAAGAAGTGATGCTTTTAGTACTTTGAAGTTTTATGATGTAATGCATTGTAGAAAATCATTCACTCAATGGATAAATTATTGTGTATGAATGAAGGTTTCATGCTTGACTCTTGTCTAATTTGATGAGGCATTGGTTTATTTATTTAGGATTCTCATAGTTTATTAAAATTAGAAAATTCCCATTTATGGATTCAAGGTTGGAACACTACTTAATTCAAATTCTACTCATGTTTAGATGAAAATATTGAAAATATCAAATGTTCCTAGCAACTTAGAGGTCATCGTTTTAAGGTTGGCCAAGGCTCTGATAAATAATGTCTAATTACACTCAATAGGGACAAATCTATGTGTAGAAGTGTTCTTGAGATATTGGAAATCATAGGAACACAATAAGGAACACCCTCCTTGGTTTCATAGAGCCTAAAGAGTAGGAGTAAAGGCCTTAAAATATTTTCTCATTTTGTTGGTCTTTCTATCCTCGAATGTTCTTGAATATAAGGCATGGCATCCCTTTAGAGAAATATGAGGTCTATCAAGAGAAAACACCAACACTTCCCTCTCGAGAGGTACTTATTCTTGATGGTCAAGGCCTTTGTCTTGTTCCTTGGTTGGGGGCTCTGTAGATACCTCCATGTATTCATCTACTTCCTTCTTTTCTTTGGAATACTACCTCTCAACTTCCTCTTCAATATCCTTGAGTTGTTTAGACAACTCCTCATCAAGTTCTTGGTCATAGGACTTTATTATGTATTTAGCATCGGGGTCTTCGATATCTTCCTCTAAGGATTGTGAACTTTCTTCTTCATATACCACCTCATCAATGACCAAGTTTTGATATTCCAGATGCACATGGTAGTCATCTTTGAATGGATCCTCAAGTTCATCATCTCCCCTTTTTGATGCCTCTCTTTCTTGTCTTTCCAATTCTTCTGAGATTTCCATTATTGACTTCATTTTGGGTGGCTCAATCAAAGGAAGGATAGGGAGACTGACAACAACCTGAGCTAGAGAAACCTATACTATAGGGTTCATTAGTGCTCCAAAGAGGTCCATAGGGATATTTTTCATATGTCGGGCAAAGGCCTCTAGAAGAGTGAGGGCAAGCATTGTCATTGTGGAGGCTAGAGGAACCATAGTTTATGGAGACATTGAAGAGGATGAAAGTGGGGAGGTTATTGCAGAGGAGAGATATTTTACAATAATAGGTGTAGTGGGTGAGGTGAAGGAAAGGTGAACCAAGATGTCCATCATGGCAAGGAAGAGATAGGTGATTCCTGGGATGACAAAGGAGGAGTAATAGCAGTGGTGATGGTGGTGGAAGCAAGAATAGAGGTGGTTGGTGGTGACTTAGGTTTCTCGGCCTCTTCTTCTTCTCCTTCATGCAATGGATCCTCTTGGATCATGGGCATGATCCTCTTGGATCATGGGCATCTCAGAGAATCCACCTGAATTCTTTGCTTTCTTTAAGGTTTTTCCCTCTGAAGCCCTCCTCGAGTACACTTGATGCTTTGGTTGGTGTTTTGATACTTCTTTTATTTTCCTTGACCTAGTGGCTGGGGGAGATTTTGGAGCCTCTTCAATTGGGGCAGCAGTAGTCCCACTATTTGTTTCTCTCTCAAGATCATCTTCAAGCTTTTTGTAGGTTAGATTAGCTCCTTGAAGCTTTAATTGAGAAATTTTCACACTGATCCATTTCCTTTTACTATGCTTCATTTTATTTTTCAAGATATCAAGGTCATTAACCTCTTCTTCATTCCAATCTATAAGGGGCAATGGCAGGTTGGCGACAACATCAAATATCGGGTCTATAACAATGCTCTCATTTTTTATGATCTAATCCAGCACTGGGAATAGTTTGATTGTCTTGAAAAATTAAGCTTTCATATTCATATAGTGTCTAATGCATACCTCCTTTTCATCTTGGCAGTTGGCCCAAAATCTTCAATGTTGTGCAAGTGGGTGTATTCCTTTCCAACAAAATTTTTCAACTTGCCATATGGGTCCATCCTTGGTCAGGGAGTGTGCAGGCCCAGATTGTACTCAATGATATCCTTCTCAAAATATTCAGCACATTGGATAGCTAGGAGAGCATACATTTTATGCTCGAATCTTAGAGGGTATGGTATTGTTGCTTGGTGTTTGTCCACAAGGAGAGTATGTGCATTTTGTAGCTACCTTGAAAATTCCAACAAGATTATCCAGTCATTTGGATAATAGGGTAGTTTGTATTTCCTTTCAATGAGGCCTTCGGTTTAGATGTAGGTGAATTTGGGGTACTGAATGAATGCATGGGCGTTGTGTGTGACTCTTCTCTCAAATTCCCCTTCGATAAGTTTGATAATATTCCCAATAAAGGCATCATTCACGCTGCAGTAGTCTTTCTTGAAATTTTGGTACTGGAGTTGTGGATGCCTATCATATACTTTCATCTCTCTTCCTAGAGTTGTGCTTTGTGTAGAAAATAGTCCCCTATAAGGAAATGTATTGGCTAGAATGTAGACCAAATAGGAGGTCATATAAAACTGAGAGGTCTTCTTGATCACTAGGAACTGTTCATGCACATTATTACTAATCATCCAAGCCCAATTAAACTTGGTTATTCCTTTGATAATCTCTTCTATAAAGTAGAAAATCCAGTGTTGGAAGTAGACTACAGTTGGGATGCCCATGACTCTACTTAGAAAGGTTACCAAGTCATGGTACTCTTCATAAAAATCGCTCTTGAACAATTCCTTGGGTACCTTGGTCGTGCTACCCCTCTTCTCTTTTAACCAGTATTCGTTAATTAAATTCTTACATTTCAAGGGATCTACCTTCCACATATTCTATGCATATTCCTTTCGTTTTTGCTCCATAGGGTCAAAGGTAGGGATGTGGAATGTTTCTGCTATGGAATTGGTAGACAGGTTAGCCAACACTTTACCATCATGATCTATAATCTTTCTGCTTTTTTCATGATAGGATTCACTACAAGCCATTACTAATTTGAGGGCCACAGGAGCTGGTGGGAAACCGTCCACCTTATCCAAACCAATCTTTCTAATTTTCTTTGCACTTTTTGTAGTGGGGTTGGCGATTACCCTCCATCTAAATTCATCTATATACCCAAGGTTGGTGTCTATAATAGTATCCCACACGGTAGTGACCTTGGAGGTGACCTCTACTCCCTAAAACTAATACTTCACTTGATCTTTGTCTTCCTTCCCTCTTGGGACTTTGGTAGATTTCTTAGCCTTTTCCTTCTTTGTGGATGCCCTTGATGGTCCTGTAGCTGATTCCATAAATCTTGTAGGAAAATGCGTAGTAAGCATATTCATGTATTAAATAAGGGGAGAGTTAGCGAAAGCCTACAAAATAGATATTAGATCAAGTAATTCATCCTCCAAAGATCATAATATCCATTAAAAATCATCGTTTATCTTTTGTTTGGGGGAAGATAAAGCAATGCAGGCCTAGGGATGCAAGTTTCCCTAGGCTAGCAGCTGGTTTGGGGAAGACACCAGGTAGACGGTGAAGAGGGCACGACGTCCTGCACTGTCAAGTCCATATCAATATTTCTATACTATTAGTGGGGTCCACCAAGTTGCTAGGTTATTAATGCATGTAGTTTTGATCATTCTTGAAGTTCTTGGGAGGTTTAGTTTAATCACTTTGGCATGTGGGTCTAGAGGTTGTAGGAGTAGAGATCATCTAGGAAGTTCGAAGCTTTGTCGTTTGGAAATGAACTTGGGATGGAAAAAACCTGCAAATGGAGTTCTGCAATGCAGGACATGCAAGAAGGAAGGAGGGTGTCATTAAGCTTCATGATTCAAGTTCTTTATAAGGATGTGGGTAGGAACCTGTGGGATGTAGTTAGGTGATGATCGTTTGGGGACAACAGAGACAGGACAACATTCTACACCACCAAGTTTGCATGAAGCATCAACATGTGATAATTAATCAAGGAGATTCAAACAACTACAAAAGGTTTGGACCCTGCAAGATGAGAGGAATACTAGGCTTGGACATTCAAAAATGGAGGTTGAAGTTCAGCGGCCCACAGATGACCACTTGCAATAGAGTGTCCGCTCCTAATCACTACTTGGGAATTTTTGTGAATGAAGCTAGAGAGAGACAGATAGAATAGAGTCCACAAAGCAAATGGATGATACTAGTCGGCCATTTAGAAACGATGGATAGCATGTGGCAGGTTGCAGATGAGCCCCTGTAGTGCCTCATTGGCAATGAAATTTAGCCTTAGGGAAATTTTGTGCGATTGGGTATTGTGACAGAGAAATCGAGGTCCATAAGGTAGAGGAAGGCAAGGGTTTTTCCATTTGGGATGGTCATTGAAACAATGGTGAAGAAGTGGTAGAAACTCATGTCAAACGTCCCACGGTCAAAGTTTGGAGTAATAGACAGGGGTCTCGTGAAACCCGCTAGGCTGAAGGTTAGGGTTGAATAGGCATTGAGAAACAGTGAGAGAAAGGAGGCCATCCATGTGTGGAAACCAGCACTCGTGGACTTGCAGGGGTCATGAGGATCCCTGATTAACTTAGGATTTTGTCTAGTTCAATGGTGACAGTGAGGAGGTGGCATCTACTTGCATGTGCAAACCTGACAAGGATGATTATTGTTTATTTTGAAATTCATTGTTCAAAAACCCAAGACAACGGTAGTGCGTGACCCACGGTCCAGAAGGCCATGAAGTCCCTGGTCAAGAACAACGACCGAGGTGCTAGGTTCTGCATGGCTTGAAACGACCAATTTTGAGGGGGTTTTCAAATTTTAAAACATGGGTTTTGTGCAGAATTTGGTATTCTAGAGGGTTTCGAGGTTTTTCTTCTCAAGATTTTAATTTTTTTGCAAAACTCAAAGAAAAAAACATGACTAGGGTGAAGGTAAAAACCTATCTGAATATCCTAAAAGAACTTGTGAAGAATGTGACGGTTGCGACATCTGAACAACAATGAGATCAAGCGAGTGCAAAGGCAGTGATGGAAGGTTGAGCTCTGACAAGTTCAGAAGGAATGTCCATGAAAATGACATGTCAAACTCACTATTTATAGGATTTTCTTCATTAAATACCTACATTTAATGCAAGTACAGTGGCTAGTAGGGTTGGTGAGAACGATTTTCAAAATAGTCAGCGACGAGAAAAGTAGAGCCCGAGGGGCGGGTGATAGTCCAGAACTCGCCATTTGGTAGACTACCAAATGGAACAACAATGAAGGATGGGCCCACTAGGTTACCATGGGGACAGTGAAAGAGAAATGGAATTCTGTAGAGGGAAACCCACAAGGGCGGAACTGCATTAGGCAAGAGACCACAATTTTGAGGACTTAAGGAAAACTGGCAGAGGAACTCTGCAGAGCCACAAGACATGAAAATTTCAAGAGTGGTGAAACTTGGTGAACCTAATATGGTAGCTTTAGGACTCATTGACCACTTGGGACTCAGAATAGGGGGCATGCAAAATGAGATGGACACAAAAGAGAATCCTCGAAAGTGAACAAAGAGAGGGTCCCCATTCTAAATGGGGTGTGTGTGCTATAGGCACAACAGTACCCGAAACTTTGGATGAATGTCCTGCCTCTATGTGAGACTCTCCTTTAAAAGTATCCCTCGAGAACCTTGATGATATGCACAATGAAGGCATCATTCACCCTTCTATAATCTTTCTTGAAATTTCAGTATTGCAACTAATGGATCATACATTTTAAGATCCCTACTAGGATCCAGAGTATGCATGACAGTGAGGCCTTTGTAGGGGAATGTGTTGGCAAGTATCTACACCAAGTATGAAGTCATATAGAAGTGGGAAGTCTATTTCAGAGCCATCAATTGGCTATGAATTTTTTCGCTAATAATATTTGCCCAATGAAACTTGGTTTTGTTCTAGATGATCTCCTCTATGAAATAGAACATTAATTCTTAGAAATAAGCAGTAGTGGGGAGGCCCATTTTCCTATTGAGAAGAGTAACCATGTCATGGTACTCATATAAATTTATTCTATAAAGCTCTTGTGGTAATTTGGTTGCACTAACCCTCTTCTCTTTCAACCAATATTGGTTGATCATCTTTTTTCATGCCAGGGGATCTATCTCCCACATGCTTTCGGTAGCTTCCTTCTTTGTTTCTTCCATTTTATCAAATGTAGGAATGTGGAATGGATGGCTGATAAACCTAGCAAACAAATATTCCAACACCCTACCCTCACGATCTATGATCTTTCTATTATTGTGATAACATTCCCAACACACCATCACCAACTTTGGAGCAACGAGCATGGGAGGGAAACCGACCACCTTAGCGAGACAACTTTTTTTTATCTTCAAGGAATTTTCCATTTTTGGGTTGACTTCCACCCTTTGCCTAAATTCATCCATGTTCACATGCCCAAGGTTGGTGTCGGATATGGTGCCCCAATTTGAGGCGACCTTGGAAGTGATTTCCACCCCTTGGAATAAGGACTTCATCTGATCTTTGTCTTCTTTCCCCCTTGCTACTTTAGCAAGATTCTTTCCTTTCTCTTTCTCTATAAACACTCATGATGGTCTATAGCTGATTAAATAAATCCTACAAAAAAGTTTTAGCAAGCACATTCATAAAAAAATTGTGAAGCATTAGCTAAATCCTACAAAATATGGGTTAGATCCATCAATTCATCATTAAAATCTCATAGAATCCATTAAAACTCATCATTTAATGCTCATTGGATCAATTCAAGGAATGTGGGCCCAGGGATGAGGGTTTCCCTAGGTTGGCAGTTGTCAAGAGCAGCTTAGAATGAAATGACATCAAGGGTACAACAACCTACAAAAGGCCACCCACACTCATAATTTTTCTCTCTATGATTGGTCCTTGGATAAGGCTTTGAGGCATTTGGAGTATCGGGTAGTCATCTATTAAGTTGCTAGAAGGCATTAAATTGATTGTTTTGGTCATGCGAGCATAGGGCTTGTGGAGACAGGGAATATGAAGGCCATTTACAACTCCACTTTGAGAAATGATGGCCAGGAGGTGGAAACTCATAGATGGAATTCCACCATGTAGGGCCCATAGACAACTTAGGTGGTTTAGATCATTTCCTTAAGATTCGCCCATCTAGAAGATTGTAGATGGGGAGCTATGAAAGGTCTCTAGGAGATGGAAATTTCAAGGATGGTGGCCATGGGACGGCAGCCTGCACATGGTGGTCCACCCCACAAAGCCCATAGGAAAGTTTGGAAATGACCATTTCATGTGAGATGGTAGAGGATGATGTAGGTTCCACCATGCAGAAGGTAAGCAAGGCCCGACCATTGAGAAACAACAACCGCAGGATGGCGGCCCACAAGGATATTCCCATGGCATGTTTAGGATAGTCATTTCTTGAATTGAGGTCTGAGGGACACATAGAGGTTGGAACCGACACTACAGGAGGATGAACCTCCTTGGCCATTTTGGGAGTGACAACATCAATAGGGCGGTTCATAGATGGTGACCCGTAAAGGCTATGCCGCAAATAGTTTTCACTTGGCATTTTGGTTTTTGCGGATCAAATGACAAAGAGGAAAGTGGGCCCCATGGTGTGGGAGGGAGCTAAGGCTTCACTATTTAAGGTTAGGTGTTCAACCATGATAGTGAAGAGCGGATGGGTGTCTATGGGTAATGACCCTCAAAAGGACTTAGGTTGCATTCATTTCTTTCAACAGTAGAGGTATTGGCAGAACCTACAACATGGGAGGTAGGTGCATGATGGTCGTTCTAAAGTGGTGGCAAGACAAGGGCTGCCCAAATGTGGCGGCCTACAGATGTGGACCCACAAGGGTTTGTAGGTCAAGGGTTTTATGTCTAAGTGTTTGGTTCATTGCTTCGATGACGATGAGGAGGGTGCGAGCCACAAAGAAATCGTGCCCCTAGTTAAGAATGTTCGTGTGAAGGTAAAGTCCCACAACACCCTTAGAGGTTGAATTTAACAATTTTTAGGGCTTTCAGTCATGTGAGTTTGCATGAAATCTTCAGGTCATTTATCCATTTATAAAGATTTGCAATTTTCCCTTAAGATTTTAGTGATTTTGAAAAACTTAAATTGAAGTTCATTTCAGTTGGGGTGTCGGAAAGCATACCTTGAACTCATGAAGAAATCGATGAAGATCAATCTTGAAACATCCAAGATATCATGCGGGCATGAAGGCGTTGGTGGTAGACTAGAGCTCTAACAAATTCCCAACTGGTGAAGTGAAAATGACAGCTCGAAAGATATATTTATATGATTTTTTACATTAATGATCCACATTTATGGCAAGTACGATAGTAGTTGAGGTAGTTGAGCATGGGTATCAATGTAATTGAGGTGGTAATGGTGAGGTCCGTAAGCTGGAAGGAAACCAAGATAGTGTTGTCGAAGTTTGCAAAAGGAGGATGGAGATAGAAGATGCGGAGCCCACCATGCAAACGGACATCCTAGGTTGGTCATCATTAGAGTAGAAAAAAGAACACAAAAACTTACAAGGAGCGGTGTAGCTGCAAATCCATAAAAGGAAAAGGACGCCAACTTGAAAAGGCAAAGGAAAATTTCCAAAGGAAACCTGTAGAAGCCAAAGATGCAAGAAATTTTGGGGTGGTGAACTTTTTCAACTAAAGATAATAAATTTTAGGGTCCATGACCACTTTGACGCTTGAAAATAGGGGTACATTAAATGAGGCAAAGGCAAAAAGATCGACCCAACAAAGGTTAAAAGAGAGGGTCCCCATTCTAAATAGGGTGTGTGTGCTACATGCACAACACCTCCCTCCCTCCCTCTCTTCTCTCTCTTAGGCCTCTCCCTCCCACCCTACCTATATAACCCCCTCTCTCTCTCAAGTCTCTCTCTCCCTCTATCCCTCCCACACCCTCTCTCCTAGGTTTCTCCCTCCCTATATCCCTCCCACCCCCTCTCTCTCTCTTATGTATCTCCCTCACTCTATACCTCCCACCCCTTCTCTCTTAGGTCTATCCCTCCCTTTCTCCCTCCCACCATATCTCTCTCTCAAGTCTCTCCCTCCCTTTATCCCTACCACCCTACCTATATAACTCTCTCTCACTTCCTCTCTCCCCCTTTATCTCTCCCACCCTACCTAGATAACTCTCCTAGCCTCCCTCCCTCTATCTCTTCATCCCTCTCTCTACCTTTATTCCTCTTTCCCTACCTAGATATCTCTCTCTCAAGTATCTCCTTCCCTCTCTCTCTATCCCTCCCTTCCACCCTACCTAGATAACTCCCCCTCTCAAGTCTCTCCCTCCCTCTATCCCTCCCAACCCCCCTCTCTCTTAGGTTTCTCCTTCCTCCCTCCCTCCTCCCTCCCCCTCCCCTCTCTCCCTTCCTCCCTCCCTTTCTCTCTCAAGTTTCTCCCTCAACCCCTACCTAGATAACTCCCTCTCTCTCTCTCAGGTCTCTCCCTTGGACATGCCACCTATATAACACACTCTCTCTTTCTCTCTCTCTAATTTCTCGTTGTATTATTTATAATATCATATATTATATATTATATTGTATATAATATATAGTATAAAATATATTATATATTATATAATATATTATATGTTATATATTATATAGTATATATTATATATTATATATTATATGTTATATATTATATAGTATATGTTATATGTTATATATTATATATTATATATTATATGTTATATATTATATATTATATACTATGTATTATGTATTATGTATTATATATTATATATTATTTATTATATATTATATAATATATAGTATCATATAATATATACTATATTATATATAGTATATAGCATATATTATATATTATATAATATAAAGTATTGTGTATTATTAATATAAAATATATCTATTATATTTTAATACTACAAAATATTTTAAAAACACTAAACATAAGGATATTTATTACAAACAAATGTCTATTTAGAATGGATATTCGTTTTATAAGAATAGATATCCATTTTGTCTGACAAAATCTATAACCTTGGGATTGCAAGGAAGATAAGGTAGCAGAACAGCTTCTTACACTAACCTTAAGATGAGAATAATGCAAACTTTAATAGATATTTAACAATTACAAAAACTCAAACATAAATAAACATGAGTATCATGCATACCACAACACAATGATTTATGTGGAAAAACCCTTTCGGGAGAAAAATCCCACACTCCAAAAGCTGCCTAATATATTATTCAAAATCAAAAGATTACAATATACTTGCAGAGCAAGCTTCTCATAGGATTATCACCACTAGAGACCAAGAGACACCATGACTACTATCAAACTCATAATACAGCCTATCTACATACATCCCACCCACTTATAAAAATAGTTTTGGAATCTTTTAGAATTAGGGTTTTACAAGGTCATTTTTCATTTGACATGTTAATGGAAAAACTTTAATGTGTCAGCAGGAAAAAAAAAACCTTGATGTGTTAGTAAAATTTTTTTTAGGTCATTACCTTGAACCCCACGTCTTGTTAAGAGTGTATATTTTTTGTGTGATCAGTCGTCACATAATAGCATACACCCTATTAATAAATCATATATAATTGCAAATTTGAGACACATTTTCCCAACACCCTCAACTTGAGAGTAACCTTTTGCAACCAACCTTTCTTTGTATTTCTCAATACTTTTATCTGAATCAATCTTTTTCTTGAACACCCATTTACAACCAATAGATTATCATCCTTCGGGAAATGGTACAAGATCCCATGTATCATTCTTTTGCAAAGATGCCATTTCTTCATCGATAGCAATCTTCTAGGATTCTGCATCATTCATACCTAGTGTCTCTTCTATAGATCTTGATTCATCCATGTTAGTATTCAAAGAAAAAATACATCCCTAATCATCAGGTGAATACCTTTTAGGTGGTTATCTATGCCTTGTAGACCTATGAACAAGCTGAGTTGGAGGTTCTTCCTCCTCTTCTGAAGACCCAAAGCTAGATGATCTCTCCTCAACTTCTTGTCTATACTTGGATCTCAACTAAACTTTCTCAGGTGTAGCAAGAAATTGAATCACATCTTCATGTTTACTTTTCTCTAGCTACAATGTAACAAAAGAAGGCTTAGTTTCTCTAAAAATAACACTTCTACTATGTATTACCTTTTGTGCAATAGGATCCCAAAGCTTGTATTCTTTCACACCATAACTATATTTGATGAAGATACATTTCATAGCCTTATTCTCCAACTTTATTTTCTTCTCCTTTGGCACATGTGCATATGCATTGCAACCAAAAATATAAGATGTCTTAATGAAGGCTTGTGACCCAACCATGCCTTTATAGGCATTTTATCAATAAGAGCTAATATAGGAGATTTTAATTAGGTAACAGGCAGTGGCAATAGCTTCAGCCCAAAACCTTTGTTCTAGGCCTACACTACTCAACATACTCCTAACCTTCTCCATCAGTTTCATGATCATTCTTTTTGCAACTCCATTTTGTTCTGGAGAATACAGAGGTTTCTTTTATCTATGAATACCACAATCTTTATAGAATCTATCAAAATCATTAGATAAAAATTCACTGCCATTATCATTCCTTAACATTTTTTTCAGTTTGCAACTCACCCATTGCTTTCAATTCTTTAAATTGACTAAAAATATTGTATTTTCTCTCTACTATAATCATCAATAAATGAAACATAATATGTGGATTTACAATTTGAATGAACATCTATAGGACCAAATACATAAGAATGAATAAGATCCAATCCACCACAAGATTTATGAGAACTTAAGTAAAACATAACGCATTTTTATTTTTCATAAATGCAATGCTCATAGAAATCCAATTCAAGATTACAATCAAACAAACCTTCAAAAAGATTTTTACTTTTCAAGGTCCTTATACCCTTTTATCCAATGTGGCCAAGTCTCTAGTGTCATAACATATTTTTATTTATAGGTAACCTTATCTCAGAAGAAAGAGAACCCTTGGGTACCCAAAATCCATGACCATCTACTAAAGGTGAAACCCTCACTTCTTCCACAAACTTTCTTTTCATAAAAGTACTATTGCACTCAATAGTGCATTCATCAAGCTTATACAATGTGCAATATCTGACACCTCTAGCAATCACCATAGAACCTCTAACCATCTTGCATCTTGCATTGGAAAATACTACTTGCACACCTACATCTATTATTTTGTGCATAGCTAACAAATTTTGTGCTAATCCAGGGATATGCAACACACCATTGATCCTTTTTATTATACCATCAGGAAACTTGATTTTAACTTTACCACAACCAACAATTTCTAAATGATAATCATCACCCAAGTACACCTTACGTCCATCAAATTCTTCATATTCACAAAACCAATCTCTATTAAAGGTCATATGAAAACATGTCCCTGAGTCAATTAACCATATACCATTACCTGCACAAGTTGCTAAAGATGCAATGAATGTGTCACCATCTTCCTTCTTAGACTCATAATAAAATTTCTTGTTTTTCTTCTTCTTTTCTTCTTTGTAGTCCTTATGAACATTTGCAAGCTCACCGTAGTTCCAAAACATAACTTTGGACTTTCCAAGAGATTTAGATCTCCCCTTGGAATTGGATTTTTTATCCTTCTCATTCTTCTTGCCTTTTCCTTAGGTCTTCCATGAACATTTAGGGCCTCCTTGGCACTGATGGATACATTCCTCCTAATCTCTTTAGAAGGAAAAGAGCCCACCAAATCTTCAGTCTTCAATATAACATAAGTACTCCCAATAGCCATAACAAGAGAATCCAACAAACCAGGCAAAGAACAAAGCAAGATCTGACATTGCTCTTCCTCGTCCATTTTGACACCAACTGATGCCAACTAAGCCACCAACATATTGAATGCTTCCAAGTGGTTTTTAATTCATCTACCCTCTTCCATTTTCAAGGAATACAATTTCTTCCTCAAGACAATCTTGTTCACTAAAGATTTGGCTTGATACATCTCAACAAGCTTCTTTCATAGTTTATGTGCAGAGGTCTTATCAGGGACGTTAATTAAAATAGAGTCTTCCAAGCACAATTTGATTAGGCCTTTGGATTTACATTCCATAACATAATATTGAGCATCTTGAGTAGGATCTATAGGCCTTGAAACATTCTCATCAACAACATCCCATGAATATCGATCTAGCAACGGATCCTCCATCTATAGCTTCCACATCTCAAAATTATTTCCAAAAAAATTCTCCACCTCTTTTCTCCTTGATAAATTTTCCATCTAAAATTTCTTAAAACCAGACCACAAAGTGTCTTCTACACAAGCTCCCACTCAAATTAAGATTGGTTTAAAAAACCCAACAACCCACAACTAAAACCTATTACAAGAATGATGAAAGGATTGAAGGTGTTGTCATTTATGTCAACTGGTCAAATAGTTATCTACTAGTTATTGTTGGTTGTATATGATAAGGATATTGAAAAAATTGTATAAAATAAATTTAATAGGTATTCAGTTGTTGATCCAGTATTTTCCCCTGTGTTCATGTGGTTCAAATATTTTTTTTATGGTTGTTGAAGGTTGCTATATCCAAATTTTTGGTTGTTAAATCGTTGAGAAGTTTGAGTTGTGTTCACCAATTGTAAACTATGTTTTTATGTGTTCTGTTTGAGGTCCTAGAGAAATATTTCTGGTCTAGATTTCTCTTTGATGAAGTCTTTTGACTTACAGTTCTAGAGTTAAGATTTTTTGGTTGTATTGAAGATATTTTTGGTTTTTGGAAGTTTCGAGCTTTATTTTTTTGTGTTTTACACTAGTTTGGTCAACCTTGTGTTAAGAACTATCTTCTAGGTTAATGAAGTGTGTTGGATATATTTTGGGTCCTGATAAAGTGTTTGTTTGGGTCACCCTCATTCTACTTCCACCCTAGGATGGTTGGCACTGACCTAATTTGAATTTTAATTTGGATGGCCTTTGGATCTATTTTTCAAGGTTGGACAAAAGTATAAATACAGGATGAGATAGTAATGAAAAATGTACAAGAGGAAAAAAGGAAGATAAGTGAAAGAGTAGATGTGACATTGATGCTATTTAGAAAGTGTGTGCGAGTTATGTGTGTCATATTAGTGTAAATCTTAATGTTGAGTTTCCAGATGCAGTGAGCAAAAGGTGAACTCTATCATTCATGCAAGTTGATCAAGTAACTATGGTGGAATCCTTTTTTGAATTGGTATTGTAGTCTCTCTATAAAAAAAATTATTTGTCTTCTTTGTATCTCTATCATAGTGACCCCTTCGGGTTGTAGCCCTATTTGACAATGAGTCCTTATTTCAAGAAGTAAGCCTTATCTTAGGCAGTGAGCCTTATTTCAGGCAATGAGCCTTTTTGTAATTAGTTTTGATATTCTCTATAGTGTGAGTTAATCCTCACTGTGGTTTTTCCCATATTAGGTTTTCCATGTAAATATGGTGTTATTTTGTTTATGTGTTGAATTTGAGTTTATACATTGGCATTTGATGATTACTCATTTAAGAAGTTTTAAGTATTAATTATGGTGGTTGAATTAAAGGTGAAAATCTATGACAACTAGTTCACCCCCCTCTCATTTTCCTATTCAAAAATCCATATCAAAGCTTGGTTCCTTGGTGAAGAGATTAATCTATTGAGGAAGGTCTAGGATGGTTGGCAATATGGTCTTTGATTATCTGAGGTTTGATGGAACTAATTATGTTATCTAGAAAGTTTTGATGGAAGAATATCTGGAGTATTGTAGATATGATTTGGAGAAAGCTTACAAGAATCCTTACACTCCTCCTAATAATGGTTTGAGTACACCTAAATAAATCAAATTACATGAAGCAAACAATAAGGTGAAGTTCATCTCAAAGAATAGTCTAGTACATTTTGAGTTTATTAAGGTTCAAAATCTAAAGAAAGCTAAGGAAGTCTAGGATGTTTTAGAAAGAGCGCATGATGGTGATGAAAGAGTTAAAGAGGTGAAATTGTAGAATTTGGAAACATGATTTGATCTTATACATATGTTTGAAGATGAAAATGTTAAAGCTTATGTATAGAGATTGGATGAGGTAGTGGTTGGAATGTGATCTCTTGGCGCTACTATAGATGAAACCAGGATTGTAAAGAAGATTCTCAAAACTATTTGTGATGCTTACAATGAGAAGGTGAGTGCTATTGAGAATACCATAGATTATAAGACTTGAACTAAGGATCTACTATTAGGATTTTTGACAATGAGGAAGTTGAGTCTAAGAAATGGAGGCAAATAATAGACTGATTTAAAGTTACAAAAGTTGAAGATCCAAATGAAGAGAACCTTGATGAAATAGAAGATAAATTTGTGAGAAGAATGAGAAAAGGTTATGATAAATATGAAGTTAATTTTCCCTTTAAATTCTTTAGTTGTGGATAAATAGGTTATTATACTACAAAGTGTTTGAAAAGAGCTAAAAGGAATAAACAAAGATATGAGAAAAAAATAAAGGAAAGAAGATTAACAAAGCTTACTATGTGAATGGGAATGCTAGTATTTTAGATGAAGATTCAAAATATCAAGTTCCATATGACAATGAATTCTTATTCTTTGTGATTAAGTATGAACTGACTTCTACTAATTCAGAAAAATAAGTAAAGGAAAGCCCTCTACGGAAGGAGAAAAATGAAGGTACAGTTATCTCTGCCCTACATGCTAAACAAGAAAATAATTTTTGGGTAGTTGATAGTGGTTGTTCACATCACATGACTAGTGATAAGAGTAATTTTTTTAAGCTTGATAAATATGATGGATGCTTGGTTATATTCAGAGATGATATTGGTGCTAAAATCTATGGGATAGGTTCAATATTTTTTAATGGAAAGCATCATACTAACAATGTTTACTATGTTAAGGGATTAAGGAATAATTTTTTGACCATTGGTCAGATGTGTAGAAAAGGATATGATCTTGTGTTTAATAATGAGAAATGTGAGATTTCGAACATTGATTGCTACAGGAAAGAAATATGAAGGGAATATTTATCAACTTAAGGGTGTTGATAGACGATGCTTTATGACTCAAATAAATGATAATTGGTTATGGAATAGGAGAATTGTCACATGAATTTTGATAATATGGAAAGGATTAGTGTTGTTCGGTCTGTGAGAGATTTACCAAGAATTACAAAGCCTGTTAATGCTATTTGCAGGAATTGTCAGTTTGGGAAGCAAGCAAGAAATTATTATAGATCAAAGGAACAATCTACTACTCAACTACTGGATTTAGTTCATATAGATCTTTGTGGTCCTATGAGAGTGTGAAGTCTACTTGGTGTATGCTTTTAATTGATTAGTATTCTAGATATAGATGGATTACATTTCTTAGAGAGAAATCAAATGCATTAGATAGATTCAAGGCATTCAAGGCTATGGTTGAAAATGAAGTGAAATTGAGAATAAAATGCTTAAGATATGATAGAGGTGGAGAATTCACCTCCCATGAGTTCAATATGTTTTGTGAAGTGCATGGAATAAAGAGACAGTTATCTTCTCTGAGAACTCCTCAACATAATGGAGTTGTTGAGAGAAAAATAGAACAGTTCAAGAGGTTACTAGATCAATGATTATTGAAGCCAATTTACCAAAATTTTATTGGAAATAATCTATTCATATTGATTTTTATGTATTCAATCAAGTTCAAGCAAGAGAATATAATACAAAGACTCCATATGAGCTATGTCATGGAAGAATTCCTATAGTTAAATATTTCAACGTATTCAAAAGAAAATGCTATATCAAAAGAGACGTGGAAACTTTGGGTAAGTTTGATGCAAGAAGTGATGAAGGCATATTTCTTGGGTATTCTACTAAAAGAAAGGCATACAAATATTTCAATAAAAGATAGAGAAAAATTGTAGAGAGCTCGAATGTGAAGGTTGATGATACAATAAAGAATTATATTGATATTGATGGATATGTGTCTCATGAACATGATTGTGAAATAATAGAAGAAATTATGGAAGAATAGGATAAAGATGAGCAAGCGAAGTTGGATAAACAAGATGAAAGAGAAAAAGATGCTTTAGTGATGTCCCCTAGGACACCAAAATGTGTACAAAAGAATCATTCAGAAAATAAAATTATTGCAGACAAGAAAGAAGGTATGTTAACCAAAAGCAAAGTTGTTGCTGAAGTAAATTTGTGTCTATTCTCTAAGACTGAGCCAAAAACAGTGAGGCATGTAAATATTAACATTGGAAGGAAGTGATGAAACAAGAACTTTCACAGATTGAGAAGAGTCAAACTTAGGAATTGGTCCCAAGACCAACAGACAAAAACATCATTGGATCAAAATGGGTATTTAGAAATAAGTTGAATGAGAATGGAGAATTTGTCTGAAACAAAGCAAGGTTTATGTGTAAAGGCTACTCACAAGTAGAAGGTATAGATTTTCAGGAGAATTTTTCCCTAGTAGCAAGAATAATGTTCTTGGCATTGGCTTCTTATAAAGATTTCAAAGTCTATCAGATGGATGTCAAGTCAACATTTTTAAATAGTGAGATGGAAGAAGAAGTTTACATAGAACAATCAGAAGGATTTCAATTGACATATCAACCAAATATGGTGTGCAGATTGAAGAAAGATTTATATGGATTGAAGCAAGCTCCTAGAGCTTGGTATGCAAGGTTAGACAAGTATTTGATTCAAAAAGGATTCAACAAAGGTACGAAAGAGAGTAATTTGTAATTTAAGATTGATAATGACAAAATCTTGATTGTAGTTGTATATTTTGATGATATTATTTTTGGAGGAAATGAAAAGATGTGCAAGATATTTGCGGAAGAGATGCAGAAAGAATTTGAAATGTCTATGTTTGGGGAGATGAATTTCTTTCTTGGGCTACAGATTAATCAACTAGTGAAAGGAATTTTCATTTCACAGACCAAGTATGTGAGAGATGTTGAAGAAGTTTGGGATGGATGGCTCCAAACTGGTATGTACTCCTATGGTGACTGGTTGAAAATTGGGTAAAGATGATGATTCACCTAAGATTGATTATAGCAAGTATAGATCTATGATTGGTGGATTACTATATTTGACTGCTACTAGACTAGATATTATGCATGTGCTTTGTCTTATGGCTAGATTTCAAGAAGATCTAAAGGAAACACATGTTACAGTTACAAGAATATTCAAATATTTGAATGGCACTCTAGATTATGGATTGCGGCATCCTAAAGATAAAAACTTTACACTTAGTGCCTATATAGATGCAGATTGGGTGGGATGTGTAGATGACAGAAAGAGTACAAGTGGTGGTGAATTCTTTCTTGGATGCAAATTGGTGGCATGATTGAGTAAGAAGAAAGATTCAGTTTTCATGTCTATTATTGATGCTGAGTATATTTCTATTGCATCTTCTTGTACACAAGTTCTATGGATGAGATAGACATTAACATATATCACAATGTTATATGATGATCCCATTTCTATCTTCTGTGATAATACAAGTACAATTAAAATTTCAAGGAATCTTATGATGCACTCGAGGATGAAGCATATATATATTAGATATCATTTCTCGAGAGAGAAGGTCATGGAGAATGAAGTAAAACTTGAGTATGTTCTGAAAAAGGATCAGATTGTTGATATTTTCATGAAGGCTCCCCATAAAGATACTTTTGAGTATCTCTAGGAGAAGTTAGGGGTTATTTCCCCTCCTTTCATAAACTAATATGCATATGGAGATGCATCAGTCTAGTGGATTGATGGTTCTATCCTTTTGGACTGATGTTTTGGTGGCTACCTCTCAAGGGGAGCAGGTAGGTTCAAGTTTTTTCATCGTGAGTATTCTATTTTCATGTCAAAGGAAGAGTCAATGAGAATATATTTTTCCTTTGAAATTGATGTCAAAGGGGAGAGAAATAATGTGAAAAGGAAAGAAAGCTAATAAGAGAAAGCATGTAATGAGAAAGATGATCTTCTAAGGGGGAGAAGCAAAAAGAAAAATCCTAAGAAGAATATTCAAAACTGGTATGGTGTCTTTGATAGTTTTTCACATCATGTGTTGCCATCAATGACAAAGGGGGAGATTGTTGCAAGAATGAAGAAAGGATTGAAGGTGTTTTCATTGATGCCAACTAGTCAACTAGTTATCTACTAGTTCTTGTTGGTTGTATATGTTTAGGATATTGAGAAAATTGTATAAAATAAATTTTATAGGTATTCAGTTGTTAATCTAGTATTTTCCCCTATGTTTGTATGGTTCAAGTATGATGGTTATGGTTGTTGAAGGTTGCTATATCCATATTTTTGGTTGTTAGTTCATTGAGAAGTTTGAGTTGTGTTCACTAGTTGTGAACTATGTTTTTTTTTTGTTCTGGTTGAGGTCTGGGAGAAATATTATTGGTCCATATTTCTCTTTGATGAATTATTTTGACTTGTGGTTCTAGAGTTAAGATGTTCTGGTTGCATTGAAGATATTTTTGGTTTCTAAAAGTTTCAAGCTTAATTGTTCTATGTGTTTTACACTAGTTTGGCCAACCTTGTGTTAAGCACTATCTTCAAAGTTAATGAAGTATGTTGGATCTATTTTGGGTCCCAGTGAAGTGTGTGTTTGGGTCACCCTCATTCTACTTCCACCATAGGATGGTTGGCGTTGACCTAATTTGAATTTGAATTTGGGTGGCCGAATTTGGATCTCTTTTTCAAGTTTGGAGATAGTATAAATACAAGATGAGATAGTAATGAAAACTGTACAAGAGGAAAGATGGAAGATAAGTGAAAGAGTAGATGTGACATTGATGCTATTAAAAAAGTGTATGTGAGTTGTGTGTGGAAAATCAGTGTGAAGCTTAATGCTGAGTTTTCAGATGCAATGAACAGAAGGTGAACTCTATCATTCATGCAAGTTGTTCAAGTAATTGTGGTGGAATCCTTTGTTGCATTGGGATTGCAGTGTCTTTGTAACAAGTCTTCTTTGTCTTCTTTGTATCTTTGTGGCAGTGAGCCCTCTGGGTTGTATCCCACTTGCATAATGAGTCCTTATTTCAAACACTGAGCCTTATCTCAAGTAATGAACCTTGTTTCAAGTAGTGAGTCTTTTTGTAATCATTTTGATATTCTCTATAATGTGACTTAATCCTCACCATGGTTTTTCTCTCATTGGATTTTCCACATAAATATATTGTTATTGTGTTTATGTGTTGAGTTTGAGTTTCTGTATTGGCATTTGATGATTAATCATTTAAGTAGTTTTGAGTATTAGTTCCAGTGATTGAATTAAAGCTGAAAATATGTGACGATTGATTCACCCCCCTCTTAGTTGTCCTATTCAAAAAAAACAAAGGTGATCAAGCTCTGATACTACTTGTAAGGAAGATAAGGTAGCAAAACAAACTCCTACACTAACTTTGAGAGGAGAATAATGAAAAACTTTTATAGATCTTTAACAGTTACAAAAACTTAAACAAAAATAAACACAAGTATCATACATACCACCATAAAATTATTTGCCTGGGGAAAACCCTTTCGGGAGAAAAACCCCACATTCCAAAAGTTGCCCAATATATTATTCAAAAATCAAAAGATTATAATATACTTGCAAAGCAAGCTTCTCACAATAGTATCACCACTAGATATCAAGAGACACCACGACCGCTATCAGACTCTCAGAATACACCCCATCTACATACATCCCACCTGCTTATAACAAGATTTTTGGAACCTTCTAGAATTAGGGTTTTACAAGGTCATTTTTTATTTGACTTGTTAATGGAAAAACCTTGATGTGTCAATGAGAAAAAAAACCTTGATGTGTCAGTGAGAAAAAACCTTAACGTGTCAGCGGGAAAAAACCTTGACGTCCTATTATGAGTGTACAATATTTGCATGATCACTCACCACATACCAACATACATCTCATAAATAAATTGTATATAATTGCAAGGTTGAGACACATTTTCCCAACAAGGATTTCCCTCGAGGTTGCCTTGGGATTTGGCTTGGGGGTGTCATATTTGGAAAGTCGACTAAAAAAATATGTTTAGAAATTTTCCTTAGTTTTCTAGAGTTTTCCCTTATGGTTGACGTCTTTTTTCTATTTGAATTTGATGAAATGAAAAGGGTTTATTGAAAAAATTTCTAGCTTTCCCCCAATATAATATATGTCTTATTTTGAATATAATATATAATTATTATTGATTTCATACATGCATTATGACTAAAGTCTTGATTGAAAAACATCTATAATTCTCAAACAATTTCATATTTTTTTAATTTGAAAGGTTTGACACATTCCATGCTTCCCATACTACAAGATATATAAAAAATTTAATTTCATTAAATTTTGACCATGTTATGGTGTTCAGACAAACAAAACGTTTTTTTTTTTAAAGTTATAATAAAAAAATCATAACTAATTATTTACTCGCAAAAAATATATAAAGAAAATGTGTCACATTCGAGCATGTGTCCTCTAATTATATTGAAAGTGTCAAAAAATAATTATTTTTTCTTGTATTTAGGTTGGCCAAACATATACTTGCTTTTTATTTTTTCTTGAAAATTTAGAACTACTTCATTAAAATTTCAAATTTTCACTAAATAGATTTACTTTTTTCTAAAAAAGGACTACTATCTTAGAAACTACATTTAGTTTGCTACGAATTATGTTCTTACATATTTTTCAAATTATGTTAATAACATATTCAAGTTTTTATGTCAAGTTGCCTAACTCTATTTTTCTGAATTCTCATTGTCGCTTAAGGGCCTAGTTTCGACCCCCATGATCGTGCAGTAACCCAATGATTATTTTACTATGGTGTTGAATAGTTAGGATATAGTGAGTTTGTATACATATGGTAATCTAATAGCTTTGAGGAGGCTTCCAACCATGAAGGTTCATATTTATAGGTTGTTATTTGCAAGTCTAATATGATATGATTTTATTATGTCATTGGTGGGGGACCTATATAACATCACTATCTATCTTAAAAGAAAATTATGATATTTATGTAAACATTATATTAATTTTAATGTAAGAAAGTTTAAAAACATAAGTTAGGAAAGATTTGAGGAATTACTTTATGGCTTACAATTTATAATATTTTTTTATTATGGTAAATATTCATAAACTTCATTGAATTGGGTAATTTTAACAATTGAGTTATAATTACATATAAGATACATTGGTTTTTTATGGAAGAGTATATGTTTCAAACCATAAAATGTATTGTAGAGGACAACACAATGATACAAATTTTCTAATTTATCACATGAATAATAAGAATTTTATAGTTGGTGATACATTTATTTTTCCAATCAAATGGTTTTGAGATATTGGAAGGGATTGACATGGGGGTAATTTGTCTTTTCAAACCTAATGGGATATTGAAAATGATATATCTATTATTTTTTAACTCTTGTAAAGGTGAAAATTTCATCATTATCATGTACTTATTCATTTTGGACTCACTTTAATTGTTTGTCTCAAATGTAATACATTAGTACTCAAGTGATGTTTTCATGTGTAAAATTTCTTATCCAACTTGTACCTTATCAATTTGAGTCTATATCTCCTAGTGGTCTAGACCTAATATTCACATTTATTGTCTCTCTCCGTAGTTCAAAACTACAAATATAGTTTTTAACCAAATTTAAAATAATATATGCAGTTTTGACCCCTTAATCAAGTCATAGATGGAGGTTATAATAAAAGAGTAACCATTCACATGGCATTTATTCAATCAATGCATAATGAAACTCAAATATTAAAAAAGTCATACCAAAATAACTAGAATTAATATAATTTTACCCCATAATGGTAAGTATATATCATTACTTTATGTTGCCCAAGTCTACAATAAAAAAAATATGTTAGTTTTATATTACAACATAATTCATTTTTTATACATGAGTGTGGCTTAAAATGAAATATTTCTTAATTTAATAGTGTTATCATGGATCTAGTCTTCTCTACTTGACACTACTTAGCCCTTGAATCTCTTGCTCCTCTCCATTATCCTTCCCCAAAATGAATTGAACCTATATTTTTTATAAAAAAATGATGTGAAAGGTTTTATTCCAAAATTAATGTGGCTTTCAATATGACCCACCATGGGACCAAAAATGTCTCACAATAATCATCCTTTGGTTGAAGGCTCTCAATATTGGTACACATCTCATAAGCTTCCTTATATTGATTTGGTAAGCCACTATGTAGAATAACATGAAATAAAAATTGAATGCACAAACATGATTGGAATGTCTACTAATGCTTTAAGAAAATATAACAATGATTTGATGGAAATGTACTACCACATAAATGATTCTGCCTATCATTCTAAGTTCTCAACTAATTTGCCAATCTAGAAACCTAACTGCATAATACCTAAAATGATTAGGTGTGGGATGCTTTTATATCACCCCAAATTTCCATGTTCAAATTCAAATATGGGCCCAAGATGACTCACTTCCAATTAATTGATACCTTCTAACTTAAGTACAAAATACTCAAATTGTGATGTTAGGGAAAAATCTAAAAGAATAAACCTTAATAATTTTAGATCAAATGATATTAATGAAAATAATTCACATTTTTTACTAAAGCATTATCTATGGAACATTATATCACCATCAAATATCATATAACATCATAATCATCTACATTTATGCTCAAAGTTTCTTCTAGTTCATTCAAAATAGTTAACACAACCCGAGGGTCTAACTAAAGTAAAGGAGGAGAGCAAGTTACATCTCATGCATAACACAACAATCTTTAATGATGTATATAGGAATGCCACTAAGTCTTGATAATAAACACAAATGGTTTTATTAAAACTAAAAGTGTAGGGATCAAGGTTGAATCAAAATTCCAAAACTATAAATTTAGGATCAAAACCACAAGTGTGGGCAACACTTTTGTAGATGTAGATTTAACTAAGAAAAAGAGCAGGTCATCTTTATGTTTTTCAAATCTTCATTATTTTAGTTCTAATAGAAAAAACTAAAATTGGATCACTCAACATGAATTACAACAAAACATTCACATATCATAAACAAAACTAAATACTTCCACCTTAATCAATTTCAATAAACTCATTTATCTAATATTTCTAACCTAACTCTACTATATTTATAACAATTTAATTGTTCATACTTGTTTACATTTATTTACACAAAACATTTTTTGTAAAAGTCATTTTATTTATTTATTTATTATTAAGGATTTTATATCACCCACAAAGAACTTTTAGCTATCTAATACAAGAACACGAGCCTTTAGACTAAAACTTGTTGGGCTTAGAGCCAAGGACTAAGGGGTGCCCATTCCACCAAATTTGTCTAGAGCATGATCCCGACCACATCCCTTATGATGTTGAGATCTTGTAGTTGATCTCCAATGGGTTCATTCAGAACTATTCAACTTCACTAGTAGATCAAAAACCCATTAACATTTATCGTATTTTCAAATATAAAAACAATGATTCACTTAGAACACTAGATAAATTAAGCATGATCTCTACTGACCCATTTGATATAATGCCAATCGAGTGACTATGATAGATAAGTTAAGCATGGTCTCCAATGACCCATTTGATATAATGTGAATCCAGTGACCATGATAGATAAGTTAAGCAAAGCATGATCTCCAATGACCCATTTGATATAATGCCAAGCAGATTATATTGTATGATGATCTCTTCTTACATCTTTTGTCAGTATAGTTAACACCATATCTGAGCAGCCATCTTCCCCACTTCAACAGCAACGTCAACCCCACCATGTGCAGACTGGGCAATCATGAGGTCATCCATGAAATGACTCAGAGTGCATATGGCTGCCACTTCGCCATCAATCTGATGGAAGGTAGAACAGACGACAAAACAATTAATTAGGTTGCTGAATAGGAGATAAGGGCACATGAGACAACTACGAAAGGTAAACAACAAGAATGCTGCTGGATTTTATAACGTGATAAATTAGTTGATGTGAAGGATTTTAATGAAGGGCTACAGTCCCCAGCCTTTCAGTTACTCCACTTAGCTCTGCCTTTCTCCACCGTACGCTATGAAGTACCTCACACCAATTATATTTTTCTCCATTGCCGGTGGAGACAACTTTATTATTTATCTGCATGCATGACAGCTATGTTTTGGTCTGCAACTTTTCGTCGGTTCACTTAATTTTATTTCAATGGGGACCATTGGAGAGATCCAAAATGTCAAGGATGTTTTCAATGGTTGTTTGTTTTTTATGGATTAAATCTTGTTGAATATATTGATTTTATATTGAAGGTGATGAGATTGGGATCACATGTGTGTATGTGAAAATAATAGTATTTTAGATCGCAATCACATTCTAAATGAATTTGGCAATATCTTATGTAATAATGATGTCATGGTTTTTATACAATTTTATTAAAATAAATTTTAGTTTTGATAAATAATGTTTAAATTGATGAATTAAAATAATACAATATTAAGAGATGTAAAAGAGATTTTTGATTAATTCTAGAAAATAATTGTTAGATTTAAACATCTTATATATTTAACTACATATAACTTTCAAGATGTGCTATTGAATTGTTCATAGATATAAATATTTATAGGTCTATTGATTTATTGATGTACTTTTGTTAACTTAGATTATCATATCAAGAAAATTGATGTGAGCATTATTATAATGCAATTGAGGATGGTGTGTGTAATCAAAGGGTGTTGAAACATGCGGCCTTAACACAAAAGCATGTGCATGTAATAGAAAACATAAACAAAGAACATCATTCAAACATAAGAGAGCATCATCAATACTTAAAAATGATATATTATTTTGATCTTGCCTTTAAGCCTTGCGATGTTGTCATAACCTACATACCAACTATAAACTTCATCTTCATCCTACTTCAACTTGCATGTCTTTAAATTACTAGCTTTTTATACATAGATGCATATGTGCTTGTACATACATATGCATGCATGCATCTACACACACACACATAGCTACTTAGAAAACCCTATCACATAATCCCAATGAAGAGGGATGATCTCCCATATATAAAATTTATTGAATTAAATACTTTAATTCTAGAAAAACGTAATCCCTCTATTTGGTCAAATAAGTGCTATATTTTCTTCCTCAAATGTCAATTTCATAAGATGTTTCTAAATGTGGTCTATGATTAGTCTCATCACCCCTACAGACTAGATAAGTGACTAAATGAAGGCTAAACGGGAACATCGAAATAGATCAAGGTTTCATTCCAATCCATATTCAAGTATCATGACCTCCATAACTTGTGCTAACACACTACCCTCTAATGATGAGTGCACTCTTAGGTAGTATTGTGATGGTTCATAACTAATCTTGTCCATCTAAAATTCATTTTAAAATGAGTCCTCAACTAAGAGACATGCAAGTGATCACTTTCACTCTTAGGTAGTATATAATGCAATACAATAAGAGCATAAAATTACAATAATTTTGTTCATCTAAACTTCATTTTGGAGAGGAGTTTCAGCTATAAATGATGTGCATATCTATAAAATACAATGCAATGCAATACGAGTGAACATATTAGACCTTTCTTATATAGGAAAGGTTGATATATAGGACAAACTAGGATGATGAGAAGCATCTTAATCTTATGTCACACGTGGCAACTAGAGGATAAGATAAGATAAGGTCATGTGACAACTAAGACTTAAAAATATTCATAGCTCACTAAGTAAACTTAACATGTGAACTTGTGTGAAAATGTCGTAACTAGGAACTAGTTAGATAAAGTATTGTGTTCACACTACAAAGGGTGAACTGGATAGGAAAAAAAACCCATTCACACCAACACTTCCTTAAGTGCAAATTTGGGAGAAGTAAACAAATAAAAACGATGCGAAGATAATGATGGGTCTCAGCTACTAGGCCATGTTAGGTACCTATGTAAAAATGCAATATTTCACAAACAAATAAAAGGAGAAAACCCAATGGGAAAAAACATCACTCCAAAAGAGAGAAACACTAGGAAGTGAAAAAAGGAAGGAATTAACATGACCCAACAAGGACTACTTTTATCACCAATATACAATCAATAACTCTCCTATAAGAGGGAAAGAGAGACTATGTAGCCCCCCACAAAGTGTAATCTCTTGCAAAAATGGTGAATTATTGAAGACAAGACATGATCCAATACCTAAAAACAACTTTCCTCCCCTTGGGAAGAAAAAAAAACAAATATATATGCAAGAATATATTTCATTCTAGATAGGAATTAGAGGGAAGAAAACTCAATATGTATGAAGTCTTTGAATTATTCTCAAATGTCTCCATGTTGATGTTTAAATCTACCACTACCAAGCTAGGTGTCCTAGGCCACACTGATGAAGAGGACAATCCAAAATCTAGTAGAGATGTATGAACAAAATAATCCAAAGACAAAGATATCTCCTCTGTAGAAAAATATTGCTCCTCCAAATGTTGCTCAAAAGTAACCACACTCATGTCAAATTGTGATGAATGATCATGTGGAGAATGAACAAGAGGGTTAGAATGTTCCATCACAACAACTAAAGAAGAATCATCTCTATCAAAGACAAGATGAATGCAATCAAAGGTATCTCCCAAACCTGAAATGTCAAACTCTACAAAAAAACTTGTAAGTTTGTCAAGTATTCATCACAAGTAACCACATCTAGAAGATGGTGTATATCATGTTATATTGAAACACAAGAAACCATGGAGTTAGAAAAACAAGTATCATCAGAAGGAATATTAGATGGAAGATATATAAGCTCTCAATGCATGTTATTGGATTATATTGTTCATCCCCAAATTATGTGTCCACATAAGATTCTTGAGTTTGAATAATAAATGGATCTATTGATGCTAGTCTAGAAGAAGTAAAACTATTTCCATTGGAAATTCAAAGTTGTCTCAACTCATGAAGATCATAAAGAAGTTGCAACTCATCAAGTTCATTTCACATGCATTCATTTAATTTGTGTATATTTTCATTGTATTCCTTTTCTTCCCATAGTAATTATATTTATTTTTTGGTTGATTAGGAGATGATTAAAACTGGTAGAAAAAAAATAGATTTCCCCATAAATATTCAATCATGAGACCCACGTCTCCCAAGAGTATGATTTGACACTTTATATGTAGTTTGATGGAAATACCAAAAATGATTTTCAATGTTTGCAATGCCAAGATAAGTCAAATATATAAAAGTACAATATTATCTCTAAATGAGATCTTTAAACTATAATTAAAATTTTCCAAAATGAAGCCTTCCAAAAAGGAAAAAACTTCTCCAAGTGTCAATATCTTCAAGTTATCAACCACAATGAAAATATACACAAATTTGAATAAAAGATACTTGAGGCTAAATCTAGAAAAAATGCATAAATATAAATATAGATATCCTCAATACCTTTCCAATGCCACAAAAATTGGATATACAAGTAAACATTTATTAGCTTGGAGGTCCAAAAAGGAAGATCTTGTTGCAAGTATGAGCAGATTGGTGTTTTCATTGATGTCAACAAGCTTGTGTTGTCATTGATGAGCAAAAGATTTTTACAAGAATATGTGTATTTTTTGATGTTGTTTATATTGTTGTATTAATGATTCTTTGATTAGTTGCATTATGTTGTCATTAGTTATAAGCTATTGGTGTTATCCTCTAGTGTTTCTTTGATAAGATTTTGTCTATTGATGTATGGTTGAGTTTCTAGGATTTTAGTTGATTCTAGAAGTATTGAATATGATGAGGATGTGTCTCTAGTGCTTGGTTTCCAAGTGCTTTTGAGAAAAATTGATAAAAAGAGGAAACAGTGAGTTATCATGTGTTCTACGTTGAAGAGTAGTGTTATGGTATTGCTCCACAATTATTCTAGGTTGAAGATCTACTTGTGTGTTTTAGATATGTTGATTAGAGGTTTCTATAGACGTATTAATAATTTGGTTTGTTGGATTGTTGTGCAGAGGAAGTTGTGTTCACTAGTGTGTAAATTATGTATTGTAAATATTTCTGGGAGAAATGTTTTTTCTCTATGTTTCTCTGCAGTTTGGTTTCAGGTCTTGTGAATCTAAACATGTTGATAGTGTTGGTATCTTTCTTTCGTTGAATTTATTCAATTTTTTGTGGTTCAAAAGTTAGTTTCTTGAGTTACAGTGTATGGAAGAGTTGTTTGAGTGTACTAGGTGTGTACATTCTTTAGGTGAAAGTTTTTGCAAAGGAGTTTGTTGGATTTTAAGGTATTTATGGAATATTTTAGATTGTGTTCAAGTGACATTTGTTGTCTGTGATTTTTTTTTGGATCAAAGGAAGTGTGTAATTAAAATTTTAATGGTTTTTACATGGGTAGTGGTCGACTTTGGGTGTTTACACTACTTGAAAAAATTTTGGAACTGTGGCATGGCATGTATGAATGGATTTAGGTCCTAGCTAAGGTGTGTTGTGTTCCACCTTCATTCTTTTCCACCACGAGAATTTTTTGGTGTCGACCTAATTTGAATTTGCATTATTAAGTTGCATATCCTACCTTGGAGAATGTTTTCAAGGTTGAAGATGATATAAATATATGAGTTGAGTTGTTGAGGGATGCAAAGATAGATGAGAATGATGCAAGTGATATGAATTGCAGAGTTGTAGGGTGTGAATTTGTAAAGTGCAGTGCAAGATTTTATGTGTTAGGTTATTGAATGTAGTGAGCAGAAGGTTTCTACAATTATTCATAGAGACTTTGAAAGTGTTAGAGATGTTGTGGTGGATTTTTTTGTTTCTTTGAGATGGATTTCTCATTGTACAACACTCTTCTCTATCTTCTTTTCTATTCTGGCAGTGAGCCTTTCTTTCTCTTGGGTAGTGAGCCCTTTGATAGTGAGCCCTATTGTATTTAGTGTTGATATTACTTTGTATTGTGAGTTAATCTTCACCGTGTTTTTTCCCATCTTGGGTTTTCCACATAAATCTAGTGTCTCTTTGTGCATGGTGTTTATTTGATTCAATTTTTTATTTACTTTCATGATCAAACATTCTAATAAGATTAAGGATTAATTGGATTAATGTGGATCTAAATTTTTGTGAGGGTTTTGAAGTTTTAAGGTACAAATGATTCACCCACACCCCCCCCCCACTTCAGTTGTCTTGTGCATTCAACAAATCTAACTTCCATTAGCAAGAAAAATTACTTGAAAAAATTAAGGAAAAATGTCTTGCACCAGTACAAATTTCTTAGAACCAAATTTTTGATGAATCTCATTTGCAAAATCCGACTCCTAGATCAAAATTTGTGATTTTTTTTAAAAAGGGTCCAATTTGGTCTATATCCATGACCCTCCTTGCAAAAAAACCCTCTAATTTATCTTGCACAAAAATAGGACAATTATATATCAAAATAGGGTTTTTTGGGCCTTCCAAACATAATGACAAGGTCTATTTGGGCTAAAAGTGCTCCAGCAATATTTTTTAGACCTAAGCTTTAAATCCTAGTCTCAAACCTATATATATTTTTCCTCACATGTCCAATTTCGACAAAATAAAAGGTAAAATTAACTTTATTGGACACCCTAAATTCAATGGTACACTTAAATTTGCACCAAAAATATACAATATAAACTTTCAATACAAATACATAAATATGATTCCCCAAATATCATATTTCTATCATATTTGTATTATTCTTTAGGTCATCATATGATGCAAGAGAAGAGAATGCTCAAATTTTCAAGATGTCCCAATATTTACAACCTAGCAAAATCTCATGAAAAAATAACTCTCAAATATGAGAAAGGGATTAAAAGATCTAAATCTTTGATACCATGTTAGTTTCACTATAGGACTAAAGCCCTAGGATCCCAAGATCAACTACAAAACCAAATTAGCCTTATACAATATAGAAAATAAAAAGCATAATTTTACAATAATGGGTGCAAAATATATTAGATCAAATGTGATCAATGATGTGCATATCTATGTAATACAAAGTCATACAAATTTTTATATGAGACATTTCTTATATAGGAAAGGTTGAGAGATAGGAAAAACTAGGATGGTGACAATTGTCTTAATATTATGTCATGTGACAACTAAGGGATAATATAAGATATGATCATATGGAAACTAAGACTTTTATAATGTCTCCTAGCTCAGTAAGTAAACTTAGTATGTGAACATGTGTGAAATGTTTTAACTAGGAACTAGTTAGATAAAGTACCATATTCCCACTACAAAGAGTAAACTAGATAGAAAAAACTCCATGCTCACACAAACATAAATAAATCTATGAAAGAAAGATGAGATGTGAAATTTTTTTCTACAATAATCTACAAGGATAGATGAGTAGAAATCTTGGGAAAACCCTTTTAAAAAAAAAAATACAAAACCAAAAAATAATATATTAATTAGCAAAAAAATTGGTCACTATATAATCCAAGCAATGAACCTTCACAAGTGATAACACCAACACTAAAGTTTAGAGTAATAGTGATATAAAAATAACACCTACAAAATACTCTATACAATATCCATCCTAATAACCAAATAAATAGATAAAGTAGTAAATGAAATGACCAAAGTGGAACTATGAAACCATGACCTAATACAAACTAAAAGTGGTCCCTAAATCCCAACAATTTTCCTCATGCTAAATATATTATATTCCTTACACCTATTATTACATTTTTTTATAACATTCCATAGTAATTCTTCCAACTTGGGTGCCCCAGCTTGTATTATCGTAAACCCTCAAACATGCTATATTACTATCACAATGAAATTTCATAAGTTAGTGAATGTTCTTTCATCAACATGTATAGCTTCATCTTGCAACTCTCATATACATCATAGGTTCTCTTATATTCTTGATGTGAAATATCTAACTTTTGAAGGCCATAATTTTTGGTTTGTGAAACCAATTGATCCATTCTTTAAATTAAATATATTTGAGAGCTCTATGTCATAATAACCAACTTTAGCTAGTTAAATTATTTTTAATTATTTTCTAACAAAATAATGACCTTTTCTAGACCATGATTTGTATTTTAGTATTCTCTACATAAAGATATAAGGTTGCGACACTTTTATTGGCACTATCTTACTTGGTAAAAACCTTGCAAGAGTAAAGGGAATATCAAGTATATCAACTAGCTACTAGTGGCCAAGAGGCCCATAAACTTTTTCACCATGACCTAAAATTATTTTTTATTACCATCCTCATCAATACATCTACAACATTCTTTAAAATATCAACTTTATCAACCATCACTCTTCTATACTCTACCGTGTCTTGAAAAAATTCTACTAAACATCAATATGTTTTTTCTATTCTTGAAAGTTCCATTTCTTTTCCAAATAAATGAAACTATAACTATTAAAATAAAATATACTACCTCTCTTATTCATCCAAAAATCTAGACACATTCTCAAAAGACAAATAACCTATCAGTAGGAATGATTAGCTATTATGTACTTTGTATCTATTTTTGGATACGGTTGCCATATATTGTAACATACTCATACAACTCAATACAACACAAAATAAAATAAACACATAGCCACTACTATACCTTCTATTTTCAACATAATTTTCCCAATTAGAATCCACATACCTCTAAATATTCATTAATTTTTGGCTCTCAAAAATATTGAACTGTGATATAATATGGAGAACTAAAATTACCATTCAAATACAAGAATTTCTTCTTAACTACTTGACCTAATTTTCTCATCCTAATATTCTTATCCAAGATTGGTCGTCTTATCCAAGATTAGTCATGTGATAGCTCAAGATTACCATTCCTTAAGGAATTTTTGGTATAGTATAAATCATAGTTCATATAAGTCTCCCAACTAAATTATAATGGGAAATTTAACTCTTATCATTCATATATGAAGGTTAAAAACCTATCCTTAAACTAATACCTTAATAAAACAATAGCATTAACTGGTTTATACATGAAAATAATATGATTCAAGCAATCAAAAAAATTGATAATTATTATCTTAAAACTTACCTACTTCTCTCTCCCTCCCTATGTTTGAACAACCTGCGCACATGGTGGATTATGCCTTGGGGGTACCCCATGATCCCCCTATGTCCCCTCTTGACCTGAGCCTTGTCATGTCGCATAAATAATCATGTCACTCAAGAGCCACTCTTGGCTTGTTTGATTCTAAGGTCCCCATGATCCCAGGTCAACCCAGGTCACCCATGATTCTTGTCCTATCTGGTGTGGAAGTGCCAGTGATCGCGATCCCTCTAGAGATTCAAGGTTGGAAGGATGCACTGACTAATGGAAGTCAGAGTACTAAGTTCCCTGCTCCTCACCCAAATGAGGAGGTCATTGTCATAGGCATGGATTTTTCTATCCCTGATTTATTCAACGATAGGATTTTTTCCTCAATGGAAAACGAGATGGTCGGTCACTTCTTCTCATTTTGACCTTTTGTGGATATGGTCTGGAGATGGGCCACTGCTAAATGGTGCCTTAAGGGAAGTGTGGACATATGTTCCATGAATCCCGAAGGGATGTTCCTATTCAAGTTAATGGCTTCTAATGATTTTATCGTGGTCCTCTCTTCTAGGCCTTAGGTGTATGGGAAGCACAATTTGGCCTTATGTCATTGGAAGATGGGTTTTGACCCTGTAGTGGATCTTAATAAGGTGGTGCCAGCCTGAGTTTTCCTACCTAGTCTAACTCTAGAATATTGGGATGAATCCATTTTCATAATCATAGGGGATTCATTGGGTCATTTTATTACTTCAAACTCCATTACCCATTCCAAGTCTAGGTTAGTTTTTGCCCATTTTTGTGTCAATATTGGTGTGCACAATACACTTCCTACCTCTATGAAGCTATGCTCTAAGTTTGGTTCTTGGGTCCAACCAATCTATTATGAGAATGTTCTAGTCTGTTGTCAAAAGTGTGCTAAACTTGGCCACCTTATTTCTGACTACAAATCCTCCTTTAATCACATGTCTAACCTTGGTGATTCAATTGCTGACGATCATTACCCCTTCAAACAAGACATCCTAAATATTTTTGAATCTCCAGTTAATTTTGGCTCTCCTGCCTTGGATGTTCCCTCAATCCTTGGGGGTCATTCCTTTGGGGAGGATGTTTCTTGTTTGAGTGTGGCTCTGGTCCCTACTGCTCTTATCTTGGCTGTGAATGTGATTGTTGATGCGGACCTGGTGGCTAGTATTGTTGTTCCTGTGTTGGCTATGAGTATGTCTATTAGGGAGGACCCGGTGGTCGAGTTTGACTCCCTAGGCCAAATTTTTTGGGGAGCTACAAAATTTGGTGCCTCCCTAAAGAATGTTGAGTCGAGCCTTTCTGCTGGACCCAGTATGACCAAAGGTGAAGAAGGAAAAATTTTGGAGGAAGTGATTACCAAAGTTAAAGTTGAGTAAGGTGTTCTAGATTTAGTGGATTTAAACTAGGAAAACTTTTTTGGAAGAGGAGCCATGGTCAACCCCAAAGAAAAAAGGGGAAAAGAAGGTAGATGTGGGTGGAGACTCTAAATTGGGTAGACCCAGCCAATGACAACCTAGGAAGAGGGAGATAGTGAATGAGATAAAAATTATTAAAAAAAGGATACTGGAAGTGTCCTCAAAGAAGAGTCAAAAATTAAGGTCTTGTCCTAGAATGTACAAGGGCTAAATAGTTCTCATAAATAGCTTGCGCTGAAAAACTATGTTTTAGAACATAAGATAGAAGTTTTACTGCTATAGGAAACTAAAATGAAAAAGAAAAATTTGATAATATCTCTAAGTATATTTGGTCGGGTTCTCTTTAATTTTTTAGTGATTTTGAAGTAGCATCTGGTGGGCTTGTTGTGTTGTGGAACCCCTCCAGGATCAAGGGTACTAGACTATTCTATTGTAGGAGTAGTCTGGGAGTCTTATTTTCTTACTCGGCTGCCTCTTGGCCACTTATTATTTTTTATGATCCTAACCAGAGGAATGCTAGGAATTCCCTATGGAAAGATCTATCTGATAGGTTAAAAAATAATAGGGGGTCTCACTAGTTGGTGGCAGGGGACTTCAACTCCCCTTTTTTCCTTCCGAGAAAAGTGGTGGTTTAGTGGATTATTCTAACAACATGGTTGATCTAGAAAATTTCTTGAGTTCAACTGGCTTGATTGACATTGACCTATCGGGTCAATATTTTACTTGGACCAACATGCGTCTTGGGGAATATTTGATTCAAGTCAGATTGGATAGGTTCCTTTGCTCTAGCAACTAGTCATCTTTTCTTAGTGATAACCTCCTTGCTCTACCCAGGAGAGTTTTTGACCATAACCCTCTATTGTTGGTCATGAATGATCTTTTTGTTTCTGGACCCTTCCCCTTTAGGTTTGAGATTATGTGGAACTCTCATCCTGATTTTAAGAATAAAATTGTTAAATGGTGGTGTGAACCCAAAATTCATAATCTGCACAAACACAACAAATAAGCATAATGTTAGATAAAATGCAAGAGAGAATCAAGGTTCGCCATGAAATTATATTGTAACATTAAAATAGTAAAACAAGTGAAGCACAATATAAATGGAAGTAATACAATCCTATTCTAATGAACAACTATCAATCTCATGGGGAAATTGGTGTTGATTGGTATGTCGAAATCAACCCTTTCCCAATCCCTATTTGTAAGCTTGTTTGTAAGATTGATGATTATTGATGGTGAGATTAGGTGGCTTGAATAGAATGAACAAGATTAGCTCTCAATTCAAAAGAGTAACCTTGCATGAAATATGTGGAATGAAGATGAATTTGAGCATAGTAAGTTTACTTAAAGTTGCGTGTTGTTGAATGAGGAGAGAAGCCTCCAATTTATAGATTTCCAAATTGGAAAAGAGAGTGAAATAGAGAAATGTGGGATCATTCAAAATCCAATGGCCAAGTGCCACTTGTCAAGATGTGAATGGTTGATGGTTGTACACATTTTGGCCAAAGTGCCAATAAATGCAATTAGTTGGAATTTTGAATTTGAGAAATTACATGTGAGAGGGAAAAATGAATGAAGTTAATGTCACTTGGCTCAATACACAAGGACATGTAAGAGGCATTAAATGACTTGTTGGAAGGAACAAGCCCACTTGGCCTTTTTGAATTCAAATGAGGGAATATTCCCTTTTGATGCCATGTGAGGGAAAATAGAGAACTAAATAAACCAAAGTAATTGATTTATTGTGCAAGTTGCATTCTCTAGAGGATTTTAATGAGGGAGATTAACTTAATCAAGGATTTGATTGATTTAATGAAGGATTTAGATGATTTGCAAATTTTGACTTAAATAGATGAATTAATTTAAATCAGAATTGAGAAGAAATGATTAACTAAATAAATGATTTTGATTTATTTAACTAAGGAGGAATATGTTAGATTAAATCAAATAAGGTTTAATTTATTTAATTTAATACGAGGACTTTAGAGATTTTAATCAAATAAAATTATTTATTTAATTAAACAGAAATGCAAGGTTAATTAAATTAAATTGACTAATTTAATCAATGGAAGAGAAACACTTTAATCAAATGAATAATGATTCATTAAATTAAGAGACATAATATGATGAAAAGCTGAGAGTATGATTTAGGAGGAAATCTTGTTAGTAATCAAGATCAAATGTGCCGAACCGAAATTGTACATTTTCCATGTCTACATTTTGCCCCTCTTTGAAGCAATGTACTTGTTGCATTGATTCAAATAATAAACTGATGTGATCAAAGTTCAAAAATTTCTCGATTTTCAAATGCCCCACTATTTCCCCAATGAGAAGGATTATGCCAGTATACGCCCCCTTGAAATATTGAGCAGAAATGTTTGATTTTCCGATCGAGATCGTGATAAAATGCGAGATGAGTGGTTCTATTGCTCAGAGGACGAAAGATAACTCTTTGATGTAGACAAATTTGATGATGCATAGATAGTCATCGACTATGGGTAGTCTCATGTATAGCTTGATTCGACACACCAATTTTAGATAGAAATGTTATTATAAGAAGAATGGAGGGAGGATCCACACAAGATGATGATTGATGATGATGATACTAATGCAATTACTTGGAATTTCAAATTTGAGAAATGACATGTGAGGGGGAAAAAAGAATGAAGTTAATGTGACTTGGCTCAATGCACAAGGACATTTAAGAAGCATTAAATGCCTTGTTGGAAGGACCAAGCCCACTTGGCCTTTTTGAATTCAAATTTGAGGGAATATTCCCTTTTGATGCCATGTGAGAGAAAATAGAGATTTAATAAATGAATTAAATCTATTTTCATATGCAACTTGCATTCTCTAGAAGATTTTAGTGATAGGGATTAACTTAATCAATATTTTGATTAATTTAATGAGGGATTAGATGATTTGACAATTTTGACTTAAATTGATGAATTGATTTAAATCAGAATTGAGAGGAAATGCTTAATTAAAAAATGATTTTGATTTATTTAACTAAGTGGGATAATGTTAGATTAAATCAAATAAGGTTTAATTTATTCAATTTAATAAGAGGATTTTAGAAACTTTAATTAAATAATTTTATTTAATTAATTAAACAAAGATATAAGGTTAATTAAATAAAATTGATTAATTTAATCAAAGAAGGAGAAAGACTTAATCAAATAAACAATGATTTATTAAATTAAGAGACATAATATGATGAAAGCTGAGAGTATGATTTAGAAGGAAATGTCTTTAATAATCAAGATTAAGTGTGTCGAACCGAATTTGTTCATTTTCCATGTCTACATTTAGCCCCTCTTTGAAGAAATGTACTTGTTGCATTGATTCAAAGAATAAACTATTGTGATCAAAGTCAAAAATTTCTTGATTTTTCAGATGTCCCACTATTGCCCCAATGGAAGGATATTGTTGGTTTATTGCCCCCTCGAGAGATTAAGCAAAAATGCTAATTTTCAGATCGATATTGTGATGAAATGTGAGAGGAGTGGTTTTATTGATCAAAGGATGAAAAATAATTTTTTGATGTAAATAGATCTGATGATGTATAGACAGTCTTCGACCATGGTTAGTCTCATGTATATATTGATGTGACACACCAATTTTAGATAGAAATGTTAGTAAAGATAGAGGAATAAGAAGAATAAGATGGATGGAAGGAGGATCCAGCAAGCATACATTATGATGATGATTTTTTTACCAGGAGTTGAAATTTTCAAAGGACCAATTACTTTATGTTTGATAACACACATAGATACGATGCATCAAGGTATAAAGGACCAAGATGGCATTATACTTAGTGTGATGGAATTTGACTCAGAAATCAGATAGGAGTATTCTTGTTGACACTTAGCATACATACTTCATTCAGGATGTAGTTTAGACATTCTAAACATCTCAGACCAAAACATAGGAAATAAAGCTTTCTTATGTGGTCAACAAGATATCTAAAACATCCTCTCCACAAACCAAATAAAGCATATATGACTAAGTTATTTTACAAGTGTATCCCACAAGTGCAATAGATAAAAAGATAATGATCTTTGCCCCATCCCTTTCTCTTTAAACCTATTTTTGTTTAGGAATCATCGAGAGGTCCTTGGAATGAGTGCAAAATAAGATAAGTCTAAACAAAACCAAGATAAAGTAAACAAACAAGCTAATGTTATTCATACCGCTAGCCAAGGTTAAACTACTATGGGGTACCTAATGCTTATGTCCATTGTGGGAAGGATTCATCCTAGGACATGTAGTGTTCAGGTTTTTGATGAGACTAATTGGGTGATAAGCTATTGATACTCCGAGTTGACCAACTTGCTTGCTTACTAACCTAGAGTTGAGACTTTGACAATTAGGTATTCACTTTGGAACCTGCTAAACTTGCTTCTGACTAACTCACCAAAGGGTGAAGGTGATGATTGACTTTATTATGAGTGATGACATATCACGAGTGAAAACGAGATGAAATGGGTGCACCATTTTGGATTTTTTGGATGTTTTGATGTTGTTTTTTGTATTTTTAAAGATGTTTTACAAATGTTTTTGGATTTTGTGTCTTGGGGGACGATCAAAGATCAACCTTTCCTACATTCAAGCTTAGAGACGACGTAGTTCGGACAAGGTGGAAGACTAACAAGACTCAATGATGAATGTTCTGAATATTTTCTCAGATTTTTGACTTGTTTTTGGATTTTTGATGAATTTTCTAAATGTTTTGGTTTTTCTAATGATTTTGATGATTTGGATATGGATATGTGATGATATCAGTTCTTTGTTTTAGGATTTTGTTGAAAATCAAGCTTAATGTTGATCGATTGGTTTGATGGATTGATAGTTTGACTAAGTGTGTTAAGTCAAACAAAAGTGATAATGCACTTGTAAACTCTAGGAAGTTGTGTTATCCTAGAATAAAATTGTATATAAGAGGATGGTTTGACTAAGTGTGTTAAGTCAAACAAGTTGATGATGGATTGGATAACTTGACTAAGTGTGTTAAGTCAAAAAAGATGATAATGCACTTGTAAATTCTAGGAAGTTGTGTTATCCTAGAGTAAACTCATGCACAAGATGATAGTTTGACTAAGTGTGTTAAGTAAAACAAGGTGATAATTGATTGGATTCGATTGATCAAGATTGATGAAGCTTCATTTGGAACAAAATTGTTTTGATGATTTGATGTGACATTGACGTGCACATTAGATACGACTGATATCAATTGTTTGAATTGATGTTCGATAAAAGATAAAGCTTGATACGGAACATCATTTTTGCTATCAAAATATGTCATGGGGTAGTGACTTGATTTGGTGCTCACAAATGCTTGACCAATTTGATTTCATGTTTTCCAATGTTCAGATTACCAAATAAGTTAGAGGATATATATCAAGCTTTATTCCCAAAGAAAGATGCAAATATCTGCTCCCAATGTCTAGCAATATTTGAACGGCCATGGGTAGATTCTTGGATAGATGTATGGATAGATACGGTAACTATGCAAAGGATGCCAAGGATTATCTTGTGACAAGATAAGGTGTTCAAATAGAGGAACACTCATTTAGATAATGCTTCAAGTCTCAGATAACATTGGGTAGGATGGGATCAATGAAAATGACCCATGTCAAGATGTTTACCACAAGAAAGTGTAAAGTTTGCACCAAACCTTCATCAAGATCTAGATTAGGTAGATAGATGGTAATGAGTTGGATAAACGATTCATGGATGAGCAGATAATATGGATGGAATGTCGGCCTTATTATGGATGTGATAAGATGCTTTCTCTTGAAATGGTGCATGTAGATGCTCAATTCTACACATGACTCTTGTTTGCCAGTTTTTCATCATGGTACATGTCCAAAGCGCCTCCAAAGCGATTTTCGCTAGAGGACGATTTTTATCTTTACTATTTTCAATCCATTTTTTGATTTTTTTTTATTTTTTGGATTTTTTTTTGTATTTTCTAAGAGATTTTAAGCTGATGTTGAACCACTTGGCTCTATCAATGTACATGCTTCTTTCATAACATGCCATTGGTATCCTACTTTAATAATTTGTTATGCCAGAATATGTGCACTTGAATGCAACTTTAGAGATTCCTGATCTGCTTTGTTGACACTAGAGTTAACTTTATCTTTGTGTGCACATCACAATAGAGTGCCTTCTAAATCCTTATGAAGAAGGGTCAATGCCAATACATGGTCAATGTGAGAATTGTATATCATGCATGGAGGATTGGATGAAGCGTGTTTAGGAATAACAAATGGATTAGTTGATAGTTTGGATCCTTTGACTCTCCAAACTTGGGAAGATGAGCAATGATGGGTGGATATGGAAGTGTGCATGGAATTAGGAACAACTATTTGATACACTTTGTATGTCACTTGAGAAGCTTGATTTTTCCTTTGTGGACATATTTGATGGATACTTTTCCCTTTTTTATTTTTCCCCATAGTTTCTTTGACTAATGGACTATGATAGGGATAATCTTTCTTTGTATTTTTTGGTATCCATATGTATTTGATTTGTCCTGCATTATTTGCTACTTCTTTTTCTTTGATAATATTCTTTGTGCTTTGATTCAACTCCTTTTGATGTTGGTCCCACTTCATGGATGGGGTGATGGGTGGATGGAGGTCCGTGACATGGTGGGTTGTAGTATTGGCATTGGTTTCATCTTAAGGATTCTTCGTGTTCCCTATGTTGACGTTTGCTCAAGACAAAGTTGCCCCCAATTTTATAGAGGTATCACTTACATGTTTAGATCCCTGAATTTTTGAATAACCAAGACCTTGATGCTTAGGATTGTCAATAATCTGCACTGGTTCTAGGATACCCTCTTCATATAGGCCTAATCCTATACCTTGATATTTCATCTATTGAAATTTTTTATCTGCAATAGGATATGATTTACCTTGGAAACAAGGTACTAATCCTTCTCTGCTCTGTGGTGGATCTTCAAAAGTAACAGCTTCTTTATTGATGAGGTAGCTTGCCCTAAGAAAGGTGAGTGATCCAACTTTATAAGTGATACGATTCTCTATATGTGAGATGAATGCCTGAATGATATCCTGAGCTTGATCTTGTGAGACATCAGATTGTAATGCTTCTTCAATAAGTGTTGATCATTCATTGTCCACATAAAACTCTTCCTCATGATTCATACTTGATATGCTTTCACATGAATTTTTGGATTCACAACTTTTATAGAAGCCTTCTTCATGTTTTGTTTCTGATATGTCTTTGGATTTCTCTATATCTTGATCATGTGTACAAATGTTAAGAGTATGAGACTCTTGTTTTGAATGACGATCGTCTACGTGTCCATCCAAAGAAAGCATCTCATGGGTAGATGGAGGAGTATGTTTTATGTGGATATGATCATCTCGTATAGATAGGAGAGTGTCCATTATATCATTGTAGGTGCTTGGAGATACAAATTCTTGATCCCGAATGATTTCAGAATTTCTTTCGACATGCCTTGGATCAAGTTCTTAACATGGGTCAATTTCAAAGAATGGATTCCTTTCTTGGATATCTTCATCAGGCATAGGAAGTTTCTCAAATTTCACGAGGTCAAAGGATGCCCATATGTTTTAGAAAAGTTTATTACTAGACCTTGGTAAAATATGTTGATCATGCTTTGGAATATGTTCTTGAGATATGTCCTCTAACTCGTTAGCTGATGTAGAGACAGTTTCGACACGATCACTGATGGATGGATCTTGGTTTATGTCAATAGGATCAAACAACATTAATACTCCTTGAAATAGATCTTTGTAGGAGGGGTCTTGATCATAACTAAAAAATGGATCTTAATGTATGTTGATTTGATCATCGGATAAGGTGGAAACATCTTCAAGGTGTTCATTGATGGATAAATCTTGATTATTATTTTTAACAATTATGGTTGGAATCCCTTGCAAGCTCTGTTGTGGGAATAATGTTTGTGTTTCCTATTGATCCAATAACGCTTGTTGTTGGTCGTGTTGTTGTTGTTCCAAAAAATCTTTTCATTGGTCTTGTTGTTGTTGTGCCAACAAAGCTTTTTATTGGGCTCCTTGTTGTGCTACTTGTTGATGGACTTGTTCATGGATTTCTTGCAATAGTGCTCAGAATTGTGCTTGTGCCTATTGAGCCTAGTGTTGGGCTCGAGCTTGAGCATGTGCTTGTTAGGTTACTTGAGCTGCTTGCGCAACTTGTGCAGCTTGTTGGGCTTGTGCAACTTGTTGGGCAGCTAGTTGGTTTTGGAGTGCCTTTTGGCAGGCAACTTGTTGAGCAGTTTGCAAAATGATAGCGAATGAATTTGTCATATTGTGTTTTGGTAGTGGTGGTGGTGGATTGGGAATTTTTTTTATTATTGTGGTTGTTGTAATGGTTTCCATCGGTTGTTGCAATATCGATGGAAAAATGTGAGGATTCGATATGATGCTTTGACTTATGAGGGGGGTGTTTCTCGAATTCGGTTGATTGATGGTTGGTAAAGGGGGAAATCTCATGCCTTGATCATTTGGTTGATAGATTTGTAAGTTTTGTCTTTCACTTAAATCTACCATAGGAAAAGATGTTCCAAAATTTAGATTGGGCATGCTCACATTTGTACCATTGATTTTTGGAGGAGATAGTGATCCCATGTATGGATTGTACAAATACAAGTTTTTAAAATCAATTGGCATTATAAGGCTTGGATAGTTTGGTTGAATTGGATTACTCATGATGCATGAGTTAGGTTTATATTCCATGTTCCTCTTGTGTTTTGACCTTGTTGACCTTTGAAGGGTTTAGGACCAATGATGAGATGGAGGATGAAAAGGGTAAATGATATGGGTGTTTGAAGTTTTAGGAACTTTGGCTCAATGCTAGACTTTAGGACCTGGTTTTGATTTGATTTTGATTGAGGATAATTTGACTAAGTGTGTTAAGTCAAACAAAGTGATAATGCACTTGTATACTATAGGAAGTTGTTTTATCTTAAAAAAAACTTGTACACAAGAGGATAATTTGGCTAGGTGTGTTAAGCCAAACAAGGTGATGTTGATTTTTCCTAAAAGTCTACCATAAGTGATGTTTTCAAAGTTTCCAAAAGTTTTTGGTGAAATGGAATTTTGATAAATGTTTGAGATGGGTGAAGTGTTTGACTTGATCCTAGATGAACCTAAGAGGACTTGTTTACAAGACCAAGGTTTTGAAGGTCTTGTTTATTGAGTTCCCCTCCCAAGGGCAGGTTCTTACGCATTACTCACCCGTTCGCCACTGGAAACACCACTTCCCGTCTGACTTGCATGTGTTAAGCATACCGCCAGCGTTCATCCTGAGCCAGGATCAAACTCTCAATGAAATTCAGAGTTTCATTACTTATTACTTATAGCTCCCTTCTTCGTGGATGAAGTCGATTCACGAATTATCTATCATCTATATAATATTAAGTGCTCTATTTAATAGATATATATAATATAGATTCTATTAAGTCATGTATATAATCTATATATACTACTTTGTCATCTATAGAATCTATAAATACTACTTTGCCATCTATGTAGATCTATCTATATAGACTACTTTTGTTATTTTATTGTTTATTGTATTTAGATATTTGAGAAAAGATTGTTGTTATTGTTATTCAGGAGAAAAATATTTTTATGACAAAAGACAAAATTGTCATTGTTATTGAGCCATTCTTTATTCTTTTATAAGCTTTTTCTTTTTAAGTAAGAACAACTTTGCTTATTAGAAACTACTAATGTTATAAGATCATACAGTTCATTGAAAGGTTGATACGTATCAACCTTCTAATGACACGTTAGACTTTATCTTTTATGGTGGGTATGAAATGAAATTTCAACTAATATTATTATAAATGTAAACCCCCTAGCCTCTTTTTTTCACGATATAAAAATGAGCGAACAGAAATAAAAAGAGAAGAACTCACATTAGGTTTAGGGATAATCAGTTTTGAATTGATGACTTTCACCACGTCAAGGTGACACTCTACAACTAAGTTATATCCCTTTCCTATCCTCATCTAGAAGGAAAATTGTAAGAACTTCCCAAAGAATCGAGAAACTCCATGAAACTCTATCATTATTCTCCGGAAATTCTATCTTGCTTTCATACTCTTTCAAAACCTCGTCAAAAAAAAGAAAAAAGAATGCAATCAGAGGAGAAGTATATGCCAGATATGACATGGCATTTCAGATTGACCTTTTATTTAAAGAAAATTTGTAACTAAACTATGTAACCTAGTAGGTAAAGATTTTTTTATATTCTGGATAGACTTATTCTATTTGGATCGACATAATGGAATTAAATTGCCTTCATGTTGATTGTCGAGTTTAAACAAGTGGAACCATCTTCTATTGTAGTACAATCTTTTTCTTATTGAGTTATCACTTTTCTCTCAATCCAAATAAACAAGATGATTGATACTAGCAATTCAGTCAAAAATCAGAAATTGAGCCAACAGCATAGTGAAGTAATTAACTAACTAAAAAAGAACTGTTTTTGCCTAGACTTTCTTAGTTTATATTGCCGATTGGCGGGCACAGCTGCTCAGAACGAAGAATATATTCTATTGATACATTTTATCATAGGCCATCGAAATGATAGAAAACTTGTCATTCCCCCTATCTTTCGAAGAAGTTTTAGAAAGCAACCTAGACATTTGCTGATTTTCTAATGCTTTATTGAAAAGCGCAAACCTATGTAATTCATCTTTTATTCTTTTACGTATTTCAAGAAGTACAAATTGAACTGTTTTCAAACCTGTACCAATAATGTCTTGCAGTATCTTAATAGTTTCTTTTGCATCTAAATTCAAATATTTTATGAATTTCTTTTCTTGTACAACCTTAAGGATATTAACAAGAGTATTGTTGTATGCTACTAATGTTTTCAACGCTTTAGTATTTTTTTGAAAAAACTCTTTGTAAAAATATTTGTGATAAATTACTTTGTACAATAAAATTGAGACCTTTCAAACCATTTTGATGTCAAACGTCGTATGTTTTTTCTCTAAAAGATCTATCGTAGATAAATTCATGGCCATAGGGTGCCAAGTGCCACTATCAATTAAAAGTTCAATTCGCTCTGAACTAAGATACGTGAATATCAAGAATTCATCAAAGAAGATCTGAGGCTTGCATTTTTACGAAAAAATTCTCAGATAGAATAATATAAAGGAAAAGAAACGTAGATGACTGTCTTCTTAAGAAATTTCCTACAATAGAGGTACAAGTAAAGATTGTAAAAAATGAATTCAGAAGCAAGAGCCCTCCTTCTAGCGCCAGAATGTGAACTCGGAATTCATAACCTACACAAACACAACAAATAAGCATAATGTTAGATCAAATGCAAGAGAGAAGAAAGGTTCCCCATGGAATTATATTGTAACATTAAAATAGGAAAACAAGTGAAGCACAATATAAATGGAAGTAAGCAAATCCTATTATAATGAACAACTATCAATCCCATGAGGGAATTGGTGTTGATTGGTATGTCGAAATCAACCCTTTCCCAATCCCTGTTTGTAAGCTTATTTGTAAGCTTGATGATTGTTGATGGTGAGATTAGTTGGCTTGAATGGAATGAACAATATTAGCTCTCAATTCAAAAGAGTAACCTTGCATGAAATCTGTGGAATGAAGATGAATTTGAGCATAGTAAGTTTACTTAAAGTTGTGTGTTGTTGAATGAGGAGAGAATCCTCCAATTTATAGATTTCCAAACTGGAAAAGAGAGTGAAATAGAGAAATGTGGGATCATTCAAAATCCAATGGCCAAGTGCCACTTGTCAAGATGTGAATGGTTGATGGTTGTGCACATTTTGGCCAAAGTGTCAATATATGCAATTAGTTGGAATTTTGAATTTGAGAAATTACATGTGAGAGGGAAAAATGAATGAAGTTAATGTCACTTGGCTCAATGCACAAGGACATGTAAGAGGCATTAAATGACTTGTTGGAAGGACCAAGCCCACTTGGCCTTTTTGAATTCAAATGAGGGAAAATAGAGAATTAAATAAACCAAAGTAATTGATTTATTGTGCAAGCTGCATTCTCTAGAGGATTTTAATGAGGGAGATTAACTTAATCAAGGATTTGATTAATTTAATGAAGCATTTAGATGATTTGCAAATTTTGACTTAAATAGATGAATTAATTTAAATCAGAATTGAGAAGAAATGATTAACTAAATAAATGATTTTGATTTATTTAAATAAGCAGGAATATGTTAGATTAAATCAAATAAGGTTTATTTTATTTTATTTAATACGAGGACTTTAGAGATTTTAATCAAATGAAATAATTTATTTAATTAAACAGAAATGTAAGATTAATTAAATTAAATTGACTAATTTAATCAATGGAAGAGAAACACTTTGATCAAATGAATAATGATTCATTAAATTAAGAGACATAATATGATGAAAAGCTGAGAGTATGATTTAAGAGGAAATGTTGTTATTAATCAGGATCAAATGTGCCAACATGAAAATTGTACATTTTCCATATCTACAGGTGGAATATTCTTGTTCGTGGTTCACCCATGTTTAGGATCTTTTATAAACTTAAACATATCAAATGTATGGTGAAAGGTTGGAACAAAAGAATTTTTGGAGATGTCTTTTAGAAGAAAATAGTTTTGAGGGTAAGTTGAAGACTATTCAAAAAAATATGGAAGATGGGGATATCATCTTGCCAACCTACAATTAGGAAAGAGAGAGTTGAAGGGAGTGGGAGAAAATTTTAAGGAAAGAGGATTTTTTTTGGAAACAAAAATTTAGAGTTCAATGGTTGCAAGAAGGGGACAAAAATATCTCATTTTTTCATGTTTCTTCCCTAAAACACAAGAAAAGAAATTAGATAACTACATGGCATGATGTGCAGGGTGTTGTGGTTAATACGCCCACCCAGATTGGTTTGTTGGTGGAAAAATATTTTCAAAAGGATTATTTGGCCCCTACTAAGGATCCCAATCCAGCCTTGGACAATCTGTTGCTTGACCCTATCTCAACGACCATTACTCAGGATGAAAAATTCAGTATCCTCAATTTTTGCATTCCTGAGGAAGTCTAGTTGGCCACTTTCAGCATGGGGGCTTACAAGGCACCTGGCCTAGATGGCTCCCCCCTGGTTTTTTTTCATATTTTATGGGAGATTGTTGGTGGGGACCTTAGTTTGGCTACTAGGGATTTATTCAAATCAAGAAAGATTCTCAAACAACTAAACCACACTTTTATTACCTTAATTCCCAAGATTGTTGATCTCCAGTCTATGACTGACTTTAGGACCATTAATCTATGCAACACTTTTTATAAAATCCTCTCTAAAATCTTGGTGAATCATCTTGAACCCCACTTAGAAATAATTATCAACCCCACTTAGAAAGACTTTGTTCCTAGTCGGCATATTCTAGATGCTACTATAACTACACATGAATTACTCTACTCTATGGACAAAAGAAATAATTCCACTATGGCCCTCAAATTGGATATTTCAAAATCTTATGATAAGGTGTTATAGGAATTCATTCCTAAAGTCCTAGCTAAGTTTGGTTTTGATCAACATTTGGTCAACCTCTTAATGGAATGCATATCCACTATGAAGTACTCTGTGTTGGTTAATGGGACTCCTTGGGGCTTCTTTAATGTTGGGAGAGGCATCAAGCAGTAGGATCTCCTTTCACCCTATCTTTTCATCATGGTCGTGGATGTCCTGAGTAGGAAAAATTCTAATATGTTGTCAGAGGATGCCATTAGAGGGGTTAAGGTTGCCTCTTCTTTAGAGCCTACTGTTATCCAACAATTTGTGGAAGGTACCTTTTTCATTAGGAAAGGCTCAATGATTGAAGCTAGGAAATGGAAAAATTGTCTCAATAACTATGTTTCTTTCTTAGGGAAATATATTAACTATAATAGAAGCATGATATATTTCTTCAACAACACTCCTAATCTTCAAGCTCGTGTAACTATTGTTCTTGGTTTTTTGAGTGGCTCCCTCCATCTGGTGTATCTTGGTTTACCTCTTACTGTTAATGAAGTCACCCCTAAATTCTGGAATTCTATATCCAAAGGAACTTGGTCAATTGGAAATTTTCCATCCTTATTCATGTTGGAAAAATATAGCTCCTACCAGCTACTCTTCAAGTGATTCATGTTTACTTTCTCTCCATTTTCAATATCCCTAGATATATTGCTAAGAAATTCAAAAAAAATCAAAGGAATTTCCTTTTTTCGGGGACCGAGGATAAGAATTTTTTTGCACTGGTTAAATGGGACAAAGTATATAAACCTGAACCTTGTGGTGGGCTTGGTATAAGGAATATCCCTTACATGAACAAGGCTTTGATTACCAAGGTGGGTTCGGATTAGCTGAGAAAAAAAAAAGATTTGTGTAAAATCTTGAATGTTAATTATCTTCAAACTAGACCTTTGATTAATTCCCTTTCTAAATATCACCCTTCAAGGTCTTTGGCTTGGAAAAAATTTGTAGTCTGTAGGGGTTTCTTAGGATAGGGATGAAATGGAAAATTACAAAATGGTTGTTGTATCAAATTCTGGGAAGACTCATGGTTACTTGACACCCTCTAGCCCATTCTGAATTTAGAAACTTGATGAGACCTGCACAACTTTTCTTTGGCTTTCAAATTAGAGATTATCTCCTTGGCTTGCAAGGGGCCCGAAGATGGAATGAACTGGCCCTTTTTTTCCCCTTGTCTCTTGAGTTGTGTATGTTGGCCAAGTCCTTGCAGGACCTGCTTTCCCTTACCATATTATCGTTAAATAACATGGAGGATGAATTTTTTGGATTCTCAATAAGTAGGGGGAGATCTCTATTAAAGTGGCTTATAATCTATTGTCAGACCAAGGTGATATTTCAAGTCCCTAATCATTTCCTTATCATTACCAAATAACAGCATATCATCACCATACAAATTGATAATGATAAAATTATCACCACTTTATTATAATAAACACAATATCATGAATCAAAGTAATAAATCATAACTTGAAATAGTATGAATTAAGTTTTAATACAATATTCTAAGATATTTTTTAAAACCATACAAGGATTTCTTCAACTACTAAACCTAGTTTCCAATGTCTTGAAATATTTTAGATAGGATTGCATAAATATTCTCATCAATATTTTGGATCATACTTTAGGATTCATCAACATGATGAATTGAGCTAGAGAAGATAACTAAAATGGAAAATAGTAGACCATACACTCTATAGTGTCGTAAATTGTCACTCTTGGCAATTGCATACTAGGTTTAGTTCCCCTTATGTGATTGGACCTAATTATGCATTTATTTTGTTCACATTATATTAATATTTAGAAAATTAGAAGTGGAAGTGAAAATAAATATTTATTAATCATTTACTAGTAATTAAGGACCCAAAATGATAGGCCTGGGTTAGGGCATCTAGCGACCTTGTCTATCCTATTTTGGCTTAATTTAAAATATGTCGATGTCAATATTTTAACATTTTAAAATCTAATTTTTTTTGTCGGATTTTGATAATTAATTATTGAGAAATTAAAGAATTTCATATAAATACAAGTAATTTTCACCATTTCAATCCTATCAATTTTGGAGAACAAATTGAAGATCCAAAAATCAATCAAGGAAAATCCAAGGGAAGAATTAGTAACATTATTGCAGTGCATTCATTAATTAATACCATTCCTTCAAGTCATTAGGAATAAGGAAGCAATTATGTTAACGGAGATATAACGATCAATCATGCCATTTTGTGAAAATGTATTGAGATGTCCTCTACATGCTAGTTACAAAACTTTATTATGTTTTAGGTCTATCAATAAATCAATGTATCCATCAATCAACACTTGTGACAACTTATTGTGCAGGATCACTTCATCAAGGATTTCACATCAAGGTAACATTGTTCATTATCATTTGTCATTTCACTCAATTATTAACATTTTGGCCTTTGTCTGACCTAGAGTATGTCATTTTGATCATAAATATTTTCTATACATGGAGGTATGTTGGATTCAAGGGAACACTAAGAGGGGGGTGAATCAATTTTCTACAAATCTTAGCTTTATTAATCTGATGTTGAATCCATTTGAACATTAAACCAAAGTCAATATGCAAACACATAAAGTAATCATCCACAACACCATAACACTAGGATTTTTGCATGGAAACCTTGTTATGGGAAAAACCACGGTGGAGGTTAATCCATAATTTGAGTACTAAAATATAAGTTTTACAAAAGAGGATGCACTTGCATTCAAGCATACTACCTAGAGATCATTGCTCAAAGGGGGGGCTCACTGCCTTACAAAATTTTAGATTAAAACCATCTGAAGTTTGAATTGAAATAGTAGCATCTACTTATGCTAGGTTATAGTTCTGATTAAGCTCATAGATTAAATTTTGGATCCTCTATCAGATTCTGCAATTCTCTCTGCTCTACTCTGCTCTAACCTTTTCTACTCTTCGCATCATAAATTTATGTACAAATGAATTCACACTATCTCACTTCTAAAATTTTCACCATACACTAGTAGGCTTTTCATTCCATTCATTCGCTATATCAAAATGATAAAATCAATCTGATATATATATCCGCTATCAAGGATTCAATCATTCATATGTCGACTTCATAAAACATTAAGTGTTTTTCAATTATCGGTTAGATCCTTAATTAAATCTTTATGTGCACCATCCATCATCATCCCAACCATAGTAGGGACCCAAAATAAAAATATTCAAACACATAAACATTTAATCAATTTCTCCTTATACATCCGCAATTACTATATTTGACAAGTCAACTTTCTAGCACAGATGACCAAAATATTAGTGCACCGAATCTCCTAGATCACATACCAGTGAATTCACATCAAGATACTTCATGAATAAGGTATTAAAAACATCAAAAAACCTTTATGTGAGATCCACAACCCAAAATAATAGTTTGGTGAGGTAATTGGATTAGCATCTTTTCCTTTAATCGGATGCCTTGTTCTTCATTCTATTATGCTAGTATAAACCAAAACTAGAATATGGACTGGATAAGTGACTTAGGTTGCCATAAATGACAACACTAGAAGCCATATACCAAAAATATCCCCCTTTGGCATTGATGGCAACACTTAGTGAAAAATGACTAAGTGTCAGAATCATTATGAGTGCGCTCCCATACTTCACTACTCTCTCTCCCCTACACTTCAAAAAATTTAGGACATAGCTCCCTCTAAGATTGATGAGACATTTTTCAGTTCTCTTTTTCCCCCTTTGACATCAATGAAAAAGCATAGGAACCATATGCCAAAAATTTAATGAAAAAACATGTGTTCAATCTCCCAAAAACTTCAAATCTAATTCAAAATTTTGAAAACTACCAACTGCTGCTTGAGTTAGAAAATTATCTTGTGATTCTCCTTCATTTCCAGAAGGAATTTCTTCCAAGAATCTATTGTGATCCCAATTATTATAATCATGTTGTTATTCTTGGATGTCATGTTGATAATCTCAGTGAGAGATTCTATAATTTTAATTGCTTCCTCTAGATTTTCACCTTTCCTTAGTATCCCAACCATATGTTCCAGTCTACATTTGGTGAGATCATTCAATTCCAAAAAGTGTCCACAAGTGTGTTTTTAGTAAACTAAACTTTTGAGTTCTCAGACTTCAGTTCTTGAATTCTCTTCTTGATTTAACCATCCTCATGCTAAAACATATCAAAGCTTTTTCCAATCCCATTCAACTATGTTTCAATCTACTCCAATTTCTCTTTGTATTTTTCAACTGCATGAGGCCAACAGATGCAATAGTTGTAGATATTATTTTATGCATTTATGCATTGCCTTAGCTTATTCATTCTCCTTTTCAATTTGGTAAGTGATATCCTGAACTGCCCCTTCAAATGTGAGATGAATTCACCTTCTACTTCTTTTTGAGATTCAAATTTCATTGTTTCTTTTATGCATTCAATCATTTCTTTAGGTAAGATGTTTTGCAAACTCTCCACTTTGATCTGACTTTGCACAATGTGAGTGCTTAGAACACTTAGCATCATATCCTGATCATGTGAGGGTCTAATAGACCACAGTTTGGAAAAAAATTGCATTCCACCTTCATTGTGAATAATTTGTTGAAGCTTCTCCTTTTCTCAAGTCATCTTCTTCCTCACTTGCTTCTGATATTTCCTTTTTTGGTTTTGATTCGGCTAATTCTTGTTCATTTCCCTATGGATCCTTAGTTTCTTCATCGGATTCTTCATCTAGAATATCCTCAATTTCCTGTTCCTTTTCCTTCAACTATGGGAATCTTGCATTCCAAAGGGCTATATTCAATAGTTCTTTTTTCTATTTTTTTATTTTTCTCCATGCCATTGGCAGAGGAACCAACTTCAAGTGTTCTTATTGGAAGAGAAACACCGAATGAACACACTTTCCAAGCAAATTCTTAAAGAAATTTCTAAATTCTTGATCCCAATCAGCCAAGCTCTTAGATTATGAATATATTTGTTTGCATGCCGGTTCATTTACTTTCCACACCACATTGTTGATTTTTGGCAAACAATTCAAGAAATACATTACTAAAAATATGACCAAAGTACCAAACCTGAAAGGGTAAATTGTCTCTTTTGTTAATTGCACATTATCCATCAATTGATCATTTTGCAGTCTGCATAGGTCAAAGTCTTGACCTTCCATTATCATCTTGTGGGAGATGTAAACTGTACCAGCTGAGGTTTCTCCTTCTCTGTTTTTCAAAAAGACTTTATATGATATTTCATGTGCAATGTACTTTGTAAAAGGGTTCTTGATTGTCAAAATTATCAATGCCCTTTGATCTCCAATTTTTTTTATTAGGGTTTCAATTTCTTTGTTCCGGATGGATTTCTTTCTTGGTATGTCCCTGACTTTACATAATCCAGTCGAATTCTCAATTTCTTCCTTCGAAATGATGTAAGGTTTTCCTAGAATCAAGGTGCCATCAAGCAATCTGCTCAAGATAAATTTAATGAATTTTGTGTTCTCAAAGTACGTAAACTCATTCCAAATATCCAAATTCTTATGTTTGGCTTCTTTCAATTGCTTCAATTCGTTGGGTAACAACAAATTTCTCATGGACCTAATATTTTCACTATTGTATTCATCCAAAATGATTGACCCTTTTATTTTTTCCATTCCTCCTTTCGTATTTTATGTTTATTTACCTCACACTGAATTATATGGAAAATCCAAAAACTAAAATACCTGATGAGTTTCGAGAATCACTAACGAATCGATTTCACTGGTTCAAAATTCTTCTACCGAGTGCTCTCCTTCTTTTTTCCTTCAATGAAAAGTGACCAATGAGGGTTCCAACTTGAATTTTATAGTTCGCACACTTGCAATAAATGCATTTTCCTTAGGTTTTTTGGATACTCTATTTTCTTAGACAGCAAGAGAAAATTTCTTTTGCGGACCTGTGATTCTTTGAATTCTCTTGTGAAATTTTTCCAAGAACCTTTGTATATCATTAATACACCTTTTTTACCATCCTTTGCATTCTGTTACCAACTATGGATAGAGGGGGAAATATTTTATTGAACAAATCCCCCTAGGCCAGTGGCCTGAAATCAATTTTCGAAAGAATTACTAGAAGCAAGTTTTGGTGCAAAACCGTTTCCAACATCAAACTCACTCTTCCTTACCCATATCTTCTTCATCTGATCTCTTATCTCATATGCTGTCACTTTTCCTTTTCCTTTGTCATCTTTATGTATATTTATTTCTCTATATACCAGACCTCTTCTATCCACATTTTTTTTTCTACATAATCTTTCAATCTGACCATATTTATTGCAATTGAAGCACATAGTATTTCCTTGTCCAGACCAATCATTCCATTAATTTCTTCTTGATCTACATTCATTAGAAATATGCCAAAATCTTCCACATGTATAACACTCAACATTCCTTCTATTGACATAGTAGTTTGACAAAATTTTGCATTCATTTGATTTAAGACCAAATTTTTTGCAATTGAAACACTGACCAGAAAATGATGAATCTATTGATTTCATATTACTTCTACACTAAGCATCCATATGACCGAATTTATTACAATTAAAATAGTATCCATTAAAATTTTGAGCATTACGTTGTCTTACCGGATACCTTCCACCTTTGTTCATTTGGTTTTCTTATCTGAAATTCTTTAGTCTAGATCTAGAACTTTCTCCATTTTCATATCCAAGACCTCTCTTGTCATTTCCACTCTTTTTTCCTTGAGTAAGCTCATCAAGCTTAACTGAACTAATCTTAAACTTCTCCTTATATTCATTTGTAGTAGTAATTTAATTTATGAGAATAAAAATCTATTTTTCAAGTTTTTCTCCATTGTTTATGAATTGTAGCAACTCACTTTCCATCTGAATGAATTCTCCATTTACTCTTTTGCATTCATCGGATTTGTCCTTTAATGATTGAGAAAGGTTCTCCTCATTCTTCTTCCTTTCTTCAATCTCTTTAGTCAGCTTCATCACCATAGATTCCATTTCATGTTTTAGGGTAGCGTTATCTTTAGCAATATTTTCACATTCTTCAATTATTTCCTTCAAGGTTTGATTCAGGTGAGAATCATCCATATTTTCACTCTCTTGTTGCTTAATCTAGTCACAAAGATCTTTCCTCTTCTCCCTAGATTTAACAATCTAATCCTTCAATGTCTACATGAATTTTTGAGCATCCCTAAGATTTTCTTTCAACTCTTGAACTTCTGCTTTAGATTGATCAAGGTCATCAAGTGCCACCAAAATTTTCTACTAAAGACTAATAGAGTCCATCACATTCCAAGATCCACCTCAAGATGCTAAACTTATTCTGAGGAACTGTTGGGGATACGGGATTGGTTTGTCATCATAGAACACGTCTAAGATAGCAGTGCCTTAGTGATTTTCATTCCTTCAAATCACATCAAAGGCACAAACTATGCCATAAAGCGGAAGTAGGCATAGGGGATCCCCCATTGTTCTTTATGAGAAAAGTAAATGCTTAACAAGATAAAAGATTCAACACAAGTATAGATTCAAGAACATGAATCAGACAACATGAAAGAGAAACATCTGGAAACACAAATTTATGTGGGGAAAACCTTTTCAGGTAAAAAACCCCACCCTCCAAAACACTTAGATCACTTGTATTATTCAATAACAAAAGATGATTACAATACAAACATAGAGCTATTCTCTTCAAGAGGTTACATCTTGTCCATCTAGAGAAAGCATGAAACAACATAATCAAAATCTTTACACTGTTTCAGCACCCTTATAGCACACAGTGTAGATTCCCTTCAGCTCCTCAGTTGACTATCATAGCTAGCCTAACCACACGGCCTCCATAGGCTCCTATCTTCACGTAACTAAGAGACAAAGTGTTCATGTTCAGGACCGCTCGAACACTCTTTGCCTCTCACTCTATTTGCTCTTCTTCATCTGACTACACATGATATTACATATAATCTCTTATCGTGTGCCAACCTATTTAGCCCATCCAAACAATCAATTGTCCTCACGGTATTCACTGACAGATCTTCTTGCATTGGGTTTCCCAGACATTCAATTCCTTGCCTCAATCCGAACTTGTCTTTAGCTGAAAACTCGGCCTACAATAACTATCATACACTGTTTTGGCTTCTAGCCAATCAACATCCTGATGTTGAGCCACGTGTCACTTTTTTGTTCATTCTCCGCTTGCCCTCTGGTCAAACTTGGTCAAGCTCAGTTATCCGATCTCTGAGCTCACCTCTACCATCCACCACGCTACCGCTCCAAGTCCAAACACCCTTCATGGTATGGCGATGAGCCTATGACGACTCAACCTCAGCCTCCAACCATGCTACCATCAAGCTCAGTTGACTCGACCGTAGTATTGCGGTGACCTCACCCGAGCTCACCTAGACTCTACCCGTGCTACCGCCGAGCCCACTAAGCCACCCTGCAGTGAGGCGATGAGCCCACCCAAGCTCCCTATATGTCTGCCTTGCATTATCGAGCCCTGATCACTAGACAATCACGACAAGGCGGTGACACCACTAGCCCAGACCGCTAAAGGTCAACTGTGCTACCACGGGGGCCGATAGTCCACCTCCTGGTAGGGCGGTGACCACCAGGAAGACCGCCAACAGTCTTATCATGGCCACCATAGTGAGACATCTCACTGCCCATGGTAAGGTGGTAACCGCCAACACTGACCGCCAGCCATCCACCGCAACCACTGTGGCTTCCTCGAGCACCATCCGTGGTAAGGCGATAACCGTCACCAGATCGTCATCCTTCAACCACCAGTTGTTACCACACCACCAACTACCAACTCCTATGATAAGGCGGTAAGGCCTTGCTCCGCCAACATGCCGCCAACTACACTACCTCACCACCTTCGAGCAACCCCTACGGTATGGTGGTAACCACCACACCAACTATCATAGCTCACCACGCCATCGCCTATCTAGAAGAAGATCATCGCGGTAAGGCGGTAACACCGTCCAACCTCTAGACCAAGCAAGGTGTCTCGCGGTAAAGCAATAAACTGCACAACCGTGCCACCAAGGAAAGCTTGTAGCGATATGGCAGTAAAGGCCAAAAATAGGGCTCCAAGACAAAATGGAAGTCCAAGATAGGAAGATGAGGCATAAATATCCAATAGGAACTAGATGCCTTGATACTAATTGTTTGACTCAAGGGAGCACTGAGAGGGGGGGTGAATGAGTGCTCTGCAAATCTTAGCTTTATTAATCTGATGTTGAAACTATTTGAACATTAAACCAAAGGAAAGATAAAAACACATAAAGTAATCACCCACAACACCATAACACAAGGATTTTTGCGTTGAAACCCTATTAGGGTAAAAACCATGGTGGAGTTTAATCCATAATTTGAGTACTCAAATATAAGTTTTACAAAAGACAATGTACTTGCATTCAGGAACACTACCTAGAGCTCACTGCTCAAAGCGAAGGCTCACTGCCTTACAAAAGTTTAGATTAAAACCATCTAAAGGTTGAACTGAAATATTAGCATCTACTTATGCCAGGTTACAATTTTGGTTAAGCTCATAGATTAGATTTTGGATCCTCTATCATATTTTGCACTTCACTCTTCTCTACTCTAACCTTTTTTGCTCTTCGCATCATAAATTCATGTAGAGATGAATTCACACTATTTCCCTTCTGAATTTCACACCATATAATAGTATGCTTCGCATTCCATTCATTCACTATAAATGATAAAATCGAGCTCATATATATATCCGCTATCAAGGATTTGATCATTCATATGTCGGCTTCATAAAACATTAAGTGTTTTTCAACTATCATCTATATCCTTAATTAAATATTTATGTGCACCATCCATAGTCATCCTAGACATAGTAGGGACCCAAAGTAAACATATTCGAACACATAAACATTTAATCAATTGATCCTTATACATCCACAATTACTATATTTGACAAGTCGGCTTTCTAGCACAAATAACCAAAAGATTAGTGCACTAGATCTCCTAGATCACATACCATTAAATGTGCATCGAGATACTTCATGAATAAGGTATTATGAACATAAGAAAAACCTTTCTCTAAGATCCACAACCCAAAATAATAGTTCGGTGAGGTAATTGGATCAACATATTTTCCTTTAACTGGATGCCTTGTTCTTCATTCTATTCTATCAGTATAAACCAAAACTAGACAGTGGACTGGATGAGTGCCTTAGGTTGCCATCAATGACAACACTAGAAGCCATATGCAAACAAGGTATAAATACCAAAATTGGGTTTTACTTAAGAAATTATGTATACAACAAACCTTTCCCCCTCTTTTCATGTGGGTCAGTCAGCTTCAAAAGTTCTAGCAAAAGATATCCACATGAAACATAGACTAGACTGCAACCTACATGAATTTTTCACAATGAATGAGATTGGAATGGTGAGAAACTAGTCCAAGGGTAGCTTTAATATTACCTCTAACTAAGGGAAAGTATTTAGTCTAAAAGAAAGAAACTTTAAAGGAGATAAATATGTTCATGAAGTTATTTCATATTCTAACATAGAGTATAACTAGTGCTCTATCACTAAGACTAAATAAACAAAAAAATTGAATAACCACAAATGTATAACTCATGTTAATTCAAAAAAAATTGAACAATTAATTACTATCCAAATTTTTCTTTCTCTACATATAAAATTGTTTGAAATTAAAATATTTGAGTAATGTTAAATCTAAATATGTCTAATTATTTAACTGTTTATGTACAAGTTTTAGTTTCATAACCCAAGAAGATAACTTCAAAATAGTGATCCTAATATCTCATACTTCATTTTATATATCTAACTATGACATTACTTGTTAAATTCAAAAGTTTCACTGATTCTAATATTTAATTTGAACAATTTATTTCATCCCAACTGTTGATATTTTTTATATCTTCATCTTTCATTTCATTGATTTTTCCTCATTTACCTTTGGTTATATTAAGGACATCCCTTAATAATCATGTTCAAGCCTAGATAATAAATTTTTGGTCATCTTTATTCATAGTGAACTGGTAACTATTTAGGCCCAAGAAGTTGTTCACATCATACTTCTAAGTTCTTGAGATAAAGCTTACTATGGGTAAGGCCTCCATGTTTAGAATTGTACAAGTGCCAGATGACCTTTATATTTTCTAACTCCCACAACTTGGTAGATAGTATATTGGTGATATCATGGAAATTGACACTTCTACTTAAATCAAATAGGTTTTTAATGTGCTTGATGTGTCTTCTTATGCAAAACTTATGAATACCCTTTAATCATGTATTTAGACCAGTCTTTGTTTTGTTCTTGATGTGTATACTTATAAAAATTCATTGAACAACCTTTCAATCTAAATTCACAATTTTAGGTTAATAATTAAATTTCTATAAGACAATACCCAAATCCTCTTGCAATCTAAGATAAATCACTAATTTAAGAAAAATTCCACTTTTGTCTATTTCAACCAATCATCCTCAAATCCCCTCATATTAGTCCATAATCCAAATAATACCCCAATCTGAATCCATAATCCAATTCATAAAATTAAAAATTTATCCTATTCATAATCAATCATCTCATATAAGCTTCATTATCATCCTAATCCATATACCACATCATTAATCTTCCATCCCAATCCAATAATTTATCCCTAAGGTAATTCTAAACATCAAAAAAACCTATTCTAACTTACCCATTTTCATAATAGCCACCTTAATCCAAATAGATTATCCTTAAGAATCATTATTAAACATTTTAGAATTCACCTTTCAAAATTTTCACATAATAATTTTCCCTTGCATCCTTTGGATCCTTAATCATTTTAAGATCCCCAAATATATCCTTGGAAATTTACAACCATTGGTAGGTTCTAAAATCTTAGTGAATTCAAAAACGTTACTTGAATATAAAGTTTGAAATCCTTGATAGCAAAAATTTATTAAGAAAAATCATCCATATATACCATCCCACAAGTTATCCAAATGACTAACTATACCCTTTTATTACCATTTGAAATTTATTATCACTTTGAATATAACTCTATAAACAATCTAAACCTAGTCACCCTTATCATACCAATCTCAATCACCATTAAAATCAACTTGATATAAATCGTCTTATCCCTACCTTAATTCTAAAAAACTAATCATCTGAATAAGTCCTTGAAAGATAAAGCATCATTCAATTTAAAACCTTAATACAAAATCCTATTCTTTACATGAATAATTATCTAATCCAATGCTCTTCCTTTAGCCCCAAAAATTAATATCAAGCATATGGTCATCTTGTTGAACACCTAGAATACTGAGAGGAGGGGGTGAATCAATATTCTCTGAAACCACTTAAATATTTAAAAATTCATTCCACATATCATATTCACTTTTTAGTAAGGAAATAAACAATGAAAATAACCATCAAAGTGTATAACACATGAACACCATATTTTTATGTGGAAAACCCAAAAGGGGGAAAACCATGATAAGGATTAGATCACAATATATTATAAATATTAATAATATATTACATAAAATATTGCTACCAGTGGACTCACTGTCTGGTGGACTCACTATCCAAAGAATAAGAGAAATAGAAAATGGGTAAGTTAGAATATGTTTTTTTGATGTTTAGAATTACCTTAGGGATAAATTATTGGATTGGGATGGAAGATTAATGATGTGGTATATGGATTAGGATGATAATGAAGCTTATATGAGATGATTGATTATGAATACGATAAATTTTTAATTTTATCAATTGGATTATGGATTCAGATTGGGGTATTATTTGGATTATGGACTAATATGAGGGGATTTGAGGATGATTGGTTGAAATAGACAAAAGTGGAATTGCTACAAATACATCTAAAATATGTAGGAAATATAGTTCAGCTGAAGCTCAAAATATTGAATCAACACACTTCATATTGTGATTGTAATCATAGTAATATCTAAATACACCAGATCCCTATGAATTTAAGCTATGTTTAACTAAGCTACAATCCCAATGAGATGTTTGAAAGCTTAAAAATAAGTAAAAATTAAACTAAGCATGAAATAAACCACGAAAGCATAAAATAAACCTAATCTAGAACTCAAAACCTTATCTCATTGGGGGATTGGTGTCATATTGATATGGAATGATGACCTTTTCCCAATACCTTTGATAAAATGATCTTGTGAGTGAATTATAATCATAAAAGATTGATGAAAATGGATGATTTGAACCACAATGGATAAAAAATGCTTCAAGATAATGCTAATGGATGAAAATGTGGATGCACTTTAACAACATAAATTTTCTCAAATGATTGTGGATCCATTTCTCTCCAAAATGTGAGGTATTTATAGGAGAAAATTGAGAATTAAGGGCGAATATTGATTTGGTCAATCAATGGTCAAGATGGAAAGAAGGGTGAATATATGGATCAAGGATTCTCATCAATGGATGAGAATCAAAGATCACATGGATCAAAGAAAAAATCAATGGCTCACAATGATTCAAAAAAACACACTTTCAAAGTTGTTATAGAGTTTTTTAGGAAAGAATATTCCATTTTTGGAGCCAAATAGAAGAATATTCCTTTGGAATATTCCCTATGCAAGTGGATGGGTGAGGAAAATTAGTAAATATTTAATTAAAACAAAGTTTTAATTGTGCAAGTTGAGGAATTTTAGGATTATCATTAAATAATTAGTTTATTTATCCCTACGAATTTAAGCTATATTTAACCAACTAAGTTGCAATCCCAATGAGATGTTTGAAAGCTTCAAAAATAAATAATTGTTAAACTAAGCATGAAATAAGCTATGAAAGTATAAAAGAAACCTAATATATAACTCCAAACCTTATTCCATTGGGAGTTTTGTGTCATATTGATATGGAATGATGGCCCTTTCCTAATCTCTTTGATATAATGAGCTTTTGAATAGATTCTATTGATAAAAATGATGAAAATGGATGATTTGAACCACAATGGATGAAAAATACTTAAAGAATATGCTAATGGATGAAATTGTGGATGTATTTCAACAAGATAACTTTTTTCAAATTATTTTGGATCCCTTTCTCTCTAAAATGTGAGGTATTTATAGGAGAAAATGGTAAATCAATGGTTAAGATTGATTTGGTCAATCAATGGTCAAGATGGAAAGAAGCGTGAAGACATGGATCAATGATTATCATCAATGGATGAGAATCAAAGATCACATGGATCAAGAAACAATAAAGGGTTCACATTGATTAAAACAAACACACTTTCAAACTTGTTACAAAGTTTGTTAGGAAAGAGTATTCCATTTTTTGAGCTAAAATGGAAGAATATTCTAAGGGAATATTCTCATGCAAGTGGATGGGAGAGGAAAAAAATGAATTAGTTAATTAAAACAAAGTTTTAATTGTGCAAGTTGAGGAATTTGAGGATTGTCATTAAATAATTAGTTTATTTAATGAAAAGGAGATGCAAATTAAATTTAATTAAATGATTTAGATTATTTAATTAAATGAGAGGAGATTAGGGGGTTTAATTTAAATAATTTACATTATTTAATTAAACACTTGATGAAATGTTAGTGTGAAAGGGTAGGAATTAACCTAACTATATTAATTATATTAATAGATTAAAATGATGCATTTAATTAAATAATTAGGCTTATCTAATCAAATAGGAAAAGAGAAGATGAATTTCAGGATGAAATGATGTTAGTGACCAGATTCAAGTGTGCAATAGCATTCAAGACAATTTTAAGCATCTACACATATTACTCAGCTCTAAAACTTTGCTTTGCTCTACATTTACATCACATTCACAAGCTCTACTTCTAAATTCACACAAACAACCTAATCATCAGTCTTCAACACCAAAATGATCTTGCATTTGTACTTATTACATTTTAAATCACCTACAACATCAATTAGGTTGGCCTAATTGGAAGTATCATGTGTAATATGACTTGTTGGCCCAGAACATGCTTCATGCCACAACTTAAAACTTATAATGAAAAAAATTGGTTTAAATGGACCTATAATAGCTCCTACATAACTAATCAATACTTATCTAAATTCCACATAACTTAAAGCATATTATTTTAGCATCGTTGGTGACCTAACATCAAAATTCACCAACTAGTCATCCTCAAACTGACACACAAACCTCCGAACATCATGAAACTTGGAACTTAGATGCAATTATCACTTTTAAAAACTTTCAAAAATCCATAAGGCCAGATATTCTTCTACAATGAAGTGAAAACTTATCAAAACATACACTCTACACTAGAAAAATTGTCAGTGGTAGACCCGATACTATATTACTCATAACTTCTTCATCAGAGAGCAAAAAATATGAAAGTTTAGATTTAGACTCCTCTAAGATCCTCAAAATTTTCCTTAGAACCGTAGAGAAATATTCTTCAATGTAGACCAATGTAAACCAAAAATTGAATATAATGTACATAAAAAAATATGTTCTAACACTTAGCCAACTCTACAACTCAATTGCTTGCACCGGATCAAAAGAATTTGCATATTTCACTGGATTATCATATTCATGCACACTCATGTTTCATCAATTGGTCTAACACCAATCTTCATACTAAGTCACAATGTTGACATCAATGAAAAAACTATATCTACACACTATGTATCCCATGCTCATGTTACCAACAAGCATATCAATGACAATCTCCTTAAACTTTAAAAAATCTACTCCTTTGTCATTGATGGCAACATGAAAAATTCTTCTCAAGACACCTCCAAACTACTCTCCCCCTTTAACATCAAGGGTAAAGTGTTCAAAACATATAGACATATTGTTGTTATCTTTTCTTCTCCCTTTTATTATTTTTTTTTCATTATCAACCAACTCTTCCAAATTACACATATACTCCCCTTGTTAGATATATATGTATACAAGAGAGTAAAATTTTGACCAACTCCCCCTAATAGTTCTATCCATCAAATTCAATCAAAATTTTCACTGGAAACTATCTTCTAACTTCCACATATGTACAAAGAAATTTGAATTGCATAAAAGAAATAGAAATAGTATAAATTAGCTAGTGGAGGGCATATTTCTACTATTTTACACCTACAATTTTGCAAGGTGTGCCTCCAAATCCTTCTTTTTGTTGTCCCATTATTTCTTGGTTGTGCCAAGCATACATCTCTAGGTCTCAAACTCCATGAGGAGTTCTTTTGCATCATCTAGAATTTTAGGTATCAGATTCATCTTTGTAGACTTATCCACATTTGTTAGAGCATTAGATACAATTGTATACTTTATATTTACTAACTCTATAAGATGTCCAAATTGTGCTATTATTTTTTCTCTTTGTTCCTACAGTTGGAAGAATTAATCATGCAATCTTTCAATTGCCAACCTTGTTGATCTATTTGCATCATATTATGCATTGTAAGCACTGGATGCCATGTCAATTTGGGACTCAATGGATTTCATCCGATCCTTTATACTCTTTATGGACCTTGGACATTTTAGGAAAAACTAAAATAAGTCTTTGGCCTCTTATACACAATCCTACACATCCTTGAGGTTTTTCTAAAATTTATTATGTATAGTGGCACATGTATCCACCATTTCTACTAAATTCCTATCATCTAGCTTATTGGTGATATCCAATTTTTTCTCTAATCCAATAGAATATTCTTTAAAAGAATCAATTAAAAGCTTTAAATTTTGTACAACGGATAGAGAATTTTTTATGCTGAATCTGGGTACACTCTCCTACAGTTCCTTTACTACTTCATCTATTGTACACACCAAAGTAGAGATCTGTTGTATTACAATAAAATGTAAATTACATAAAAGTTACAAATTTATGCTCTTTTAGGTGTTTATTCCAATAACGAATCTGACATCATTTCCTTACAATTTATTTGATCATCCATCAACTCCATATAATACTACATTATATACAACTTCACAAGAATTGTCATTTCAACTTCCATATCGAAATAAATAGTTATCGATATTCAATATAGTTACCAGAATGTCGAAGAGACAAGAAACCATGTCTCTTTGAATCCTCACTATCACATTGATACACACATCATTCCATCCTATTCAAGATAATGAAGAGACCAAGAAACACCTCCCACAGATATGGTGAAGTTTCATTGACGAACCTTGCAGCCTACTGCCACACCGCATACTCTCTCATCTAACCATCATGGGATGACGAGATCTATACCGCACCATCACAAGCCATCTCATGGGATATCGCAAGACAATAGGATATCCTACACTACTGCAAGTCCATCACAACCATAGTCGTGGGGTGGCGAGATGACCCACACACTCGACAACCATTTCAAACACTGTCGCGGGGTGGTTGGATAACCCTAGCTCTACCACCATTATCATTCACTGGGATGTCAAAGGTACTATCCAGAGACTCCCTCTAACATCAACCTATCTCTTTGATGAAGCTTCAATCGGCCAATGAAAAATCCACACACACCTAGCGATAATCCAAGCACTTGTTGAGGAGACTTGACACTCTCTCTCGCCGATATGTGACTGTCAACTCGATGAAGCAGTTAACACCAAATCATGGATCTCTTATCGAAATGTTGAGGGGACTGGAAAATTTATCCCACCAACATGAGACTATCAACCTGATAAATTGAAACCAATGCCTTCCACACCATTAAGTTTGAGGCACTTTTTCTTAACATTCTCCCAATTGATGAAGAACTTACTGGCTCCTCCCAATGCTTGAAGTCACTAAATTTTCTAGGCCCCAAGGCCCATCAAACTAGTGCACCATTTGAACTTATTTATGCTCAAGAGATTCATCAATGCATCAAAAAAATTACTAGAGTATCAACCTTTTCCAAACTAACCTTTCCATCCTCCACCACCTCAAAAACAAATTGGTACTGCACATCAATATGTTTCATCCTAGCATGGAAAGTTGGATTTTTCACCCAAAAAATAGCACTTTGACTATCACAAAAAATTAAAATCTTCCCTGCATCAAAACCAACATTAGAACATAGTATTATAAGCCAAATGGCTTCCTTGCAAGCATGAGTTTATGCCATGTACCCAACCTCAATAGTGGATAAAGTGACTACAACTTGTCGCTTACTCATCCAGCTAATGGTACCACCAAACAACATGAATACATATCCACTGGTGGATCTTTTATTGTCAATGTCCCCTACCCAATCATAATCCAAATATCCATGATTGCTAACTAAAATCTAAGATCCAATAGATTAACCATGATAACATAAGGCGTACTTAGAAGTACCCTTCAAATACCTAAAAACTCTCTTCACAACATCCTAATGCAACCTTCCTATATTAGCCATAAACTGACTAAGAACTCCCACTACTTGGGTAATGTCTAGCCATGTACAAATTATTACATAAATTGGACTACCAGCTACACTTGCATAAGGCACCCTGGTCATGTCCTCCATCTTAGTAGGATATTTTGGACAATCTTCAACATAAATTTTCATTCCCTACAACATCGGAACAACTAACTAATTGTAATCCACCATACTAAACCTCTCTAGGATAGAATTTATATACTTTCTTTGGCTAAGCCAGAGGTTTTTTATTTCCCTTATCCCTTCTAATTTCCATCCCCAAAGTATACTTAGCTGAACCTAGATCTTTCATTTCAAATTGTGCTAACAATTGAGATTTTAATTCAGAAATCATGCCCTTATTATTCCCAAGGAACAAAATGTCATCCACATACAAGGAAATAATAAGAAAACCATTTTCGGTCTTAAAATAAATACAATGATCTGACTTTGACCTTACAAATCCCAAAGACAGTACATAAGTATCAAACTTTTGGTACCACATTATAGGTGACTATTGCAAACAATACAAAGATTTCTTTAATTCGAAAACTACGTTTTCCTTACCTTTTTCAGTGAAGTGCTCTAGATGGGACATGTAAATTTCTTCCTTCAAATCACCATGAAGAAATTTTGTCTTCACATCCATCTTCTCGATTTCTAAATCATATACAATTGCAAGTAACAATAGAAATTTGATAGACGTCATCTTAGTTACATGAGAAAATATTTCTCCCTAATCAATCCCCTTCACATGGAAATATCCTTTTGTGACCAACCTTTCATTATTATTCTCTATACTTCCATCCAGAATTATCTTTTTAAACACCCATTTACATCCAATAGGCTTTCGTGCTTCAAGAAAAGGTACCAGATCCCACTTTTCATTCTTCTTCAATAATTTCATTTCTTCATTCATGGATTCCAACTAGGAATCTAAATTAGACATACCCATAGCCTCTCTAACATTCCTAGGATCATCAATGTTAACATCTCCTTTCTCTAGATGATAAAATTTACTTGACTTTGTAGAAGCACTATTAAAATTTACTACACATACATGCAACTTATACAAAGTGCAAATTCATGCACCCTTATCCACCACCATAGAGACTCTAGTCATTCTAAAAACATCACTCAAGAAAGAGACTTGCACACTAGCATCATTAAGCTTACTAACAAAAAATAAAATTTGAGCCAGACCTGGTATATGCATCACATCATCAATTTAATTTATTCTTCCATCAAGAAACTAAATTTTGACTCTTTCACGACCAACAATCTCCAGGTGAGAATCATCACCTAGATACACCCTTCCACCAGCATACTTTTTGTACTTTGAGAACCAACCTCTATGAGAGGTCATGTAAAAGGACGCACCTGAGTCAATTAGCCAAACATCATCTGATGCTTGAGTCACAAAGTTTGCTATGAAGGAATCTACATCACTTTGAGAAGATTCATTTTCCAAATATTCTTCTTCTTTTTTGTCTTCTTCTCTTCTTTATGATCTTTCTGGATGTGTCCAGTCTACCCATAGTTCCAACATTTCACCTTGGATTTTTTACTAGGATACATTGATCTCCCCTCTAACTTGCATTTAGACTTCTTGTCTTTCTTGTTTATTTTCTCCTTTGATTTACCTCATACAACAAGGGAATCCTTGGCCATCTCAGAAGACTTTGTATTTCCTTTGACAGCAACGAAGCAACCACATATTCCATTTTGAAAATGGTTGTTGTACTCCCAATAGCCATTACCAGGTGATCCCATGTGCTAGGAAACAAACATAATAGGAGCATGCAATGATCCTCGTCATCTATCTTCACATCAATAGACCCCAACTGAGCAATGATCATGTTGAATGTATTCAAATGATCTACAACAGACACTCCTTCCTCCCTCTTCAAATAATATAGCTTCTTCCTCAAAAATAAAATGCTTACTAGATATTTCCCTTGATAAATGTTAGCAAGCTTCTTCCACAAGAGTTTCTTTGTCATCTCTTCATGGACATTCAAAAGAACTGAATCAATAAAGAAGATTCTAATTAGACCCTTTTCTTTTTGATCCTTTACATCCCAGTCATTCTATGAGGTTGTTGATGGTCTGTTAGAGGACGCTACATCCCATAACTCTCGATCCATGATAAAATCTTATATTTTGAGTTTCCACAACTCAAAATTGCCACCATTGAAATTCTCTATCTCTATTCTTTCAGATGTGCTCGCCATCTTAAATCCACAATAATTTATAAACTAGATTTCTCTACAAAACTCCCACTAAACAAGATTATCACAAAAAACTTGTCTTATCCACAAGGACAACAAAGTTGGCCAAGCTTTGATACCAACTAAAAGGAAAGAAGAGTGTGGAAAACACCTTCCTCGTGCTAAACTTTAAGAGAGAGATATAGGAAAACTTTCAAAACATTGCAATTACAATCTATTTAAGATGCACATACGAGAAACATGAATAGACAATAAATAATTAATATCATATTTATGTGGGAAAACCTTTTCGAGAAAAAACCCGCACACCAAAGTAGAGATCTCTTGTATCACAGTAAAATTTCAATTACATACAAGCTACAGAGCTATGCTCTTTTAGTTGTTTATTCGTAGAATGAATCCAGTAGCATTTCCTTATAATGTCTTTGATCATCCATCGACTCAATGTAATGTTGCAATAAATACAACTTCACAAATGTTTTTGTTTCAACTTCCATACTAAACTGAATAGTTATTAGCATTCAATACAGTTTACGGAATGTTGAAGAGACAAGAAACCATGTCTCTCTAAATCCTCACTATCACACTGATACATACATCATTTCATCCTATTAAGGATGACAAAGATACCATGAAACACCTCCCACTGATATGGAAAAGTGTCATCGATGAACCTTGCATCCTGCCACCATACTGTAGACTCTCTCATCTAACCATCATGAGACAGCAGGATCTATATCGCACCATCGCAAGCTATATCATAGGTTTTCACGAGACAATGGGATATCCCACACTAGCACCAGGCCATCACAATCACTATGACAGGGTGGTGGGATGCCCCGCACACCCACCAACCATTTCAAACACCATTGTAGGGTGGCGGGGTAGCCCTTGCTCTACCGCTAGCACCTTCTGTTAGGATTTTTAAGGGACTACTGAGAGACTCCCTCTGACATCAACCCATCTCATTGATGAATTTTTGGTTGGCCAATGTAAACTCTACACACACCTAGTGATAATCCCATTGCTTGTCAAGGAGACTTGACACTCCATCCCATCAATATTGTTGAGGAGAATTGACACTCCATCCTACTGATATGTGATTGTCAACTTGATGAAGCAGTTAACTCCAACCCATGTAGCTCTTAGTGGAATGTCAAGGGGATTGGAATCTTCATCCCACCAACATGAGACTATAAACCCAATAAATCGAAGTCGATGCCTTCCATGCCAGTAAGTTTGAGGCACTTTTTCTCAACATCCATATCCACCTGACCTTGTTGCATTGGTATATGTACTAGTTGAGGGGAGACAACTAGTTGAAACTACAACTGCATGCTCAAAAGACTCTTCAAGGAGTCTCTAGAAGTTTTGAAAGACTCTACAATCAATTTCTCAACAACGTATTTCTTTTCCAAAGCCTTTTCCTTATCACCAATGCTATCCTCTATGTTTTCATTCTTCTAACCATTGTTAGGCTCTTCCTCGTTCTTCTTCTTATCATCACCAAATGTTTCATTGTTATCTAGAGGAGGCATATGGACTCTGGGTTCTCTTGTACAACCTCTACATTCATTTTTGTAGTCTTTTCTAATTCTAGAGGAGGGGAGTTATGTTTTATATGAGTGTCCTTATATGACTCTTCAATCTTCCCTTCTATAATAGTATTTTCTCCTATCGAAGGAGTCCCACTAGTAACACCTTCTTCTAAATATTCTCTTCCACATCTGGAAGGGTATATGTGACTATAATCATAGTAATAGCTAAATACACTAGATCTCTATGAATTTAAGCTATGTTTAACTAACTAAGCTACAATCCCAACGAGATGTTTGAAAGCTTAAAAAATAAGTAGCCATTAAACTAAGCATGAAACAAACCTTGAAACAATAAAAGAAACCTAATATAGAACTCCAAACCTTACCCCATTGGGTTTTTGGTGTCTTATTGATATGGAATGATAACACTTTCCCAATCCCTTTGATAAAACGATATTTTCAATGGATTATGTTGATAAAATATTGATGAAAATGGATGATTTGAAACACAATGGATGAAAAATACTTCAATATAATGCTAATAGATGAAAGTGTGGATTCATTTCAAGAGCATAACTTTGCTCAAATTATTGTGGATCCATTTATCTCCAAAATGTGAGGTATTAAAATGGAAAATCAAGGGCTAAGATTGATTTGGTCAATCAATGGTCAAGATGGAAAGAAGGGTGAAGACATGGATCAAGGATTTGCATCAATGCATGAGAATCAAAGATCACATGGATCAAGGATTCTCATCAATGGATGAGAATCAAAGATCACATGGATCAAAGAAACAATCAATGGCTCACAATGATTCAAACAAACACACTTTCAAAGTTGTTAGAAATTTTGTTGGAGATTTTTTTAGGAAAGAATATTCTATTTTTGGAGCCAAATAAAAGAATATTATTTTGGAATATTCCCTATGCAAGTGGATGGGTGAGGGAAATTAGCAATTAGTTAATCAAAACAATTTTTTAATTGTGCAAGTTGAGGTATTTTAGGATTATAATTAAATAATTAGTTTATTTAATGAAAAAGGTTTGCAAATGACATTTAATTCAATAGTTTATGATTATTCAATTAAATGAGAGGACATATGGGGGGTTAAATTAAATAACTTTCATTATTTAATTAAACAAGATAAAATGTTAGTGTGAAAGGGGGTGAATTAACCTAATGAAATTAATTAGATTAATAGATGAAAATGATGTATTTAATAAAATAACTAGGATTATTCAATTAAACAATAAAAAATAAAGTGAATTTAGGAGGAAACGGTGTTAGTAATCAGATTCAAGTGTGTAATATCATTGAAGACAATTTTAAATGTCTACATTTTTCCCCTCTTTGAAGCAAGGTACTTGTTGACTTTATTAGATATGGTGATGAGAAAGATGATTTTCCATTTTAGGGGTTAGGATACTTTAGTACTTCATTCCTTATGTTTGATATAACACATAGATACGATGCATCAAGGTATTGATAACTAGGATGTATGTGTATCTAGTGTGATGGACTTTGACTCTACAAAAAAATAGGATAGTCCATGCTCACATCTTGACATACAAAAGCCTCGTTGGAATGTAATTTACAAGTTTAGAATATTTCGGACCAAAGCATATGCAATAGTTAACAATCTACTTAAAATGACCTCCTTACACACAACAAAGCAAGTATGTGCAAGATTATTTTATATGAATACCCCACAAGCACAACAAACAAAAGATAATGATTGATGCCCCATTCCTTTATCTCTAAATAATTTTGATAGACATAATTGAGAGGTCCTCAGAATGGGACAACAAGATAAATCATAAGACAAGATCAAAATGAAAAAACAGTCAATGTTATCTATATCTCTTGCCAAAAGGTGTAATGTTTTTTGAGGATAAGTATCCAAAGTGATTGCCAATTATAATTCCCATTTTAGGAAGGATGCATCCTAGGACATGTTAGTGGATGGTGGCAAGTTGATAGTTTGTTTGAAAGGTCGTTGATATAAGGTTTGATTGACATGTTTGATAATGATCAAGGGTTTGATTTTTTTGTTGTGTTTAAAGGTTCTATTTTTATTATTGTTGTACATGTTTTGATTTTTTTTTACCAAAGGGTGAATGTGATGATCGATTTATTATGGGTGAAATTTTATTACGAGTGAAAGTGAAATGGGATGGGTGGTTTTGGAATTTTTGGAATATTTCAATGTTTTTGGTATTTTGTAATGTTTTGAGGCTATTTTTGATCTTTTTGGGTATGTGTGAATGTTTTAGGTTTTTTATTATTTGAGGCTATTTATGATTTTTGAATGTTTTCCAATGTTTTGGGTTTTCAATTTTTTCAAAAAAAAATTGTTTTTCTAAGTTTTAAAATAATTTGGTGTTTTCTAAGTTTTGACCAAGACCTAAAAGGGACTCACCTATGGCCTCTGGGCTTATCAAAGAATATCCTTTCCTACGTTGTACACACAAAGACCATGTAGTTTGACTAGCTTTGACTTGTTATTGATGAGATATGAACACTTGATGGATTTTCAGTTTATTATGATGGACTCCTAAGGACTAACCTAAAGTATCTCAAGGGCACATCAGTTATGCCCTTGCCTACGTTCAAGCTCAAAGAATCATAGTTTAACAATGTAATGTTTTTGATTTTTTGATATTTTGACCTATTTAGGGATTTTGATGTGTTTTGGGTGTTTTGGTTTTTTTTACTTTTGAGATGTTTTTGGTTTTCTTGCATGATTTTGACAAGTGTATGGATATGTGACAATTTTAGTGATCTATTTTGATATTTTGTTGAAAACTGAGCTAGGATTGATTGATCTGATTGATATAGTTTTGAACAACACAAGAATTGGGAAATGATATATCTCAAGATAATGGATTGATTGGATAAGATATATCAAGCTTTTGAAGCTAGACATGGAATAAAATCTATTGGAATGATTTGATGTGGTGTTGAAGTGCAAGGTAGATGTAACCGATATTGATTTTTTGGATTGATGTTTGATAAAAGATAAACCTTGATAAGGAACATCTTCTTGTCAAAATGTGCCATGGGCTAGTGATTTTGATTTTTTCTTACAAATGATTTGACCAATTTAATTTTGTGTTTTACAAATGTTTAGATCACCACATAAGTTATAGGATATAGCTCAAGATTTATTCTTACAGAAATATTTAAGTATCTACCTCTAATGTCTAGTGATGTATGGAATGATATGGATGGATGCATGGATAAATGAATGGATTGATAAGATAACATGTTTAGATAGAGTATTCCTCTTTGGATAATGCCTCATGGCTCAGATAATGCGAGTTAGGATAGGATAAATGATATTGACCCATATCAAGATATTTACCATAAAAAATGTGAAGTAGATACTGAACCTTTCCCAAGATCAAGATAAGTTAAATTGGATGAAAATGGATTGGATAATGAATCATGGATTTACTATGGATAAGATAGATGGAATGTGGGATTTATTATGGATGGGATGCAATGCTTCCACCTAAAATAGTTCAAATAGATTCTAGATTCTACTCATTATGCCTGTTTTCCAAGTTTTCAACATGGTACTTGTCCAAAGCACCACCAAAGTGGTTTTCACTAGAGGATGATTTTTTTCTTTGATTATTTTCTTGATTTTTTAAATTTTTGAAAGTTTATGCTCATGTTGAACCACCTAGTGGTGTTGATGTAGAAATTGTTGGTGTTGATATATATTTTGTTTCTATCATGATGTGCCAACAATATACTACTTGGAGGAGTTGTTTTGCTAAGGATACAGGCACTTGAATATACCCATGTATAGGAGCGAATTTTCACCCCTTGTGTAAATTCCCTTTTGCATCCCTCCACCTTAGAAAATCAAACCCGAAGGAAAAATTCCACATCACCCACCTACCTTCCATCCACTTGGAATTTGTTTTGTGTGGCAGTGGAGGAAGATTCAGGGATGCAAAAGCAACACATAGACGTCTACGCAGTGTGTTGTTGTCCCTAACACATTTTTTCCTTTGTTGTCCATAGTGACATGGTTACATTCTCCATTGGGCATGAAGTGTTGTGCCTCTGTGTTGATCATTCGACCTGAAAACTACTCTTTCCCTCCCATTTTGGTCTTGAAATTCGTATCTTGCTCATTGAATCCATCTTCTTAGCAATCCTTGATCTCTTCAACATTCTACTTGATCTTCTTCACAATTCTAGCAACTTCACTTGATCTCTTGAGAATTTTCACAACTTCATTGAGAATTGTAGTAGCTTGTTACTCCATCAACCTCACCCTTGTACGTATTGTGCTACCATAGAAGCTATGAGTTTGGAGTCTTGTGAGACCACCCTTCATCACTATTGCAATTGTGTCAAATTTTCCAAGCTCGTTGTCTTGCATTCTTCCTTCATTGGCCTTGAGTGCCTTTGGGTGGAGGTGGTATTTCTTCACTTTCCTTTGCTTATTGTGGTTTGATAGAGTGGAATTGTATCTTTTGTAATGTTCTACATTCTCCATTCTATTTCCTTTATCGTATTTTATACTTTATGGCTTGTTTGGCTATCTATGGAGGTGGAAACATCAAAATAGGGGTTTGACTAAAGAAAACCCCTATAAAGCCCAAAACATTTCCCTCTTGGCTATGTGTAGGTGAACATGTGTGTGGAGCTCGCTAGCGAACTGGAGCCTCAGTGAGTTGATATTCATCACCCTTATCTTCATCTACCTTCTTTATCATTTATGAATCTATTTCTCATATTTCATTATTTTATTTATTTTTTAAAAATTAGTCAACTAGAAAGTTAGTAGGCTTTCTTGCTTTCCATGTTGTATTTCACATTTTATGGTTTTACAGACACCATCGCATGAGAGAGATGCCAGTGTATTGCACTATTTTCACAATCCCACGTTGTCATCCTCAGATAGAGAGTTGTATGAGATGCAGTTTGGACTCCAAAAACTGGCTCGTGTAGCCTCATTTAGGTTTTCAGATCTGTAGAGTGACATAAGGGTTTGAGATTTCTCTTCATTGTCGATTCTTATCCTTCTCAATTCTTATCCTAGACACCCGTTAGCTGAGGTAAGATAGGGGAGCCCTCTGCTCTTAGCTCTCCATTACCTAGAGCCTTGGTGTGGTTGGTCCCCCTACCCTACATTTTGGTGAGCCTGACATAAACCATTTTGGTTATGTTTAGTGGTGCTAAAGGGTCATTTCCCTCTATCCTAAGAGCATTGTAGTTGTGAGTTTTGTGAGGCGTTTCACCTTACAAACCAACCTGCAACCCTTAGTGGCATAGTTGGAAGGCTCCATAAGCGTCATAGAATGAAACCCTAAGTGGTTCACTATCCAATTATGAAACCTTTTGGAGGGCTCTGTGAAAGTTTTGTTTAGTGCATGCAATGGCTTCCTTTTTGCATCTATGTATCCCTTATATGCAGCCTAAGAGTAGTTCTCTTGGTATAACTTTCACCTCACAAGACCTATCGATGACTTATAATAGAGAGCCATCTCCTCTATACATCCTCACATGAATCAATGGAAATACTATAACAGGTGTTCTTGTTGAACCGATGTGTCGAGTGAATGTGATTACTAAGGAGATTGTGTTGACTAACTTTTTACACAAATATGGGTATGACACACCTAAAATTACCATCCGTACAGATAATAGAGTTTCCATACCTCCCCTCGGTAGCATCACCTTATCGGTCCTTATTGGACCTAAGTTAGTAAACTTTCTCTTTGACACAATTCTAGGGTCTGAACTATTTAGAGTGAAACTGGGTATCCCCTGGTTGGTTGCTATGAATGCAGTTCCCTCGATCATGCATAAGTGTCTAAAATTTATCCATGAGGGTTCAATTCATGTAATCCATGACACCACCTATAAACCATCAATTGTGTGTGGTAGCTATTCTCTAGATCACTTTTAGCCTACACCCATTGGTTTGCTTCTACCTAAGATAGACCTCTTGTACTAGCTCAGAGAAGAGAGGAAGATAAGTGTTCCCAAGGATCCTCTTCCTCCTCTTTCATTTTCTAGCATGTCGCTTCCTCTTGCCCTATTGTGATGTCATCAAATTTCACTTCTAAGTGGCTGAAAAAGAATTCTATGGTGCCTTCTTGGTGAAATCTTAAGCATTCAATGTTCAAACTTCCCATTCTACCCATGGTACCAAGGATCATTTGGTATGGTAAGGGGAAAGCTCCCTATGAGGAATCCTCTTTGTCTTGCCCTTTGTGGCTTCCCATCGCTCCTACTCCTAAGGCATTGAATGGGAAGAGGCTCGTCGTCGAGGTGTTAGAGTCGAATCCCCCCGGTATTGTTCCAACCTCCTCTCGATCTCTCGCTCCTGATCCTCATTAGTTTAATTATAAATAAACTCAAGATAATAAAATCTTTGAGTTAAAATAAGTAACAAAGATATAAATATAAAAAATTACTTAGTACCTCAAAACCCTCACGACTCCTCAAATAGAGCTTGAAGTGGAGTGCACCCTAGCTCCACTTGATTTCTTTTTTGATGTATTGAAGGAAGAATGTAGTTTCCTATGAAACCAGAAACATGATAGTAGGATCAAGATAATGTGGGATCAAATAGAGAGAATAAGGCTAAGATAATGGAGCATTAGCTAGGCTATGGGAGAAGTAGGTAGAAAATGTAGCAACATAAGGGTGTGATAAGACTAGATTCCTAAATGGGATGAGAGGCCTCTCATTTATAAAATTTACATAAGGGAAACCAAGGCCCAAGATGCATTGGTTGATGGATGGCTAAGATTGACCGAGGATTAGGGTTTAGCTTAAATTTGCGGTCATGTGACAATTGTCACATGAGGGATAAGGGTTAGGTTTAGGATGTGCATTAGGGAAACACCCTTGTGTGAATGGTTGAGATTTATAGATGTAGTGTGAAATAGATGGATGATACAAATTTAGTTTGAATTTTGTGGAAAGTGTCTAGGTTCAATGAATCTAGATAAGGTCTAAGTTAGTCATGTGACTCTTGATAATTAATTAATAATAATATTTGTATTTAATTATTTATTGAAGAAGGTTTATGTGGAAGGAAAATGAATTAATAAATAATAAATATTTTTTTAATTAAAGTGGGGGATAAAGGTGAAAGATAAAATAATTAAATAGATAATAAATATTTATTTAATTAAAGTGGGGGATAAAGGTGAAAGATAAATTAATTAAATAAATAATAAATATTTATTTAATTAAAGTGGGGGATAAGGTGATGGATAAATGAATGAATGAATTAATATTTATTTAACTAATGTCTAGAATAGGGTAAAGTCAAGTGTTGTCTAGGTCAATCCAGAAAGGGTTATGGATTGTAGAAATACCTTATAAAACTCCAGGAAAATGCAATAAAAATGATTTTCAACCATAAAATCAAAGCTCTGGATCAAGCTTCTTTCCAACACCTACAACAATCTCAAAAAATGAAATTATTTAAATTCATTAAACAACTCCAAACCACCCCGAAATGAAATGTGAGTGCATTTCATTTAAATTTCTTGTCATTTCAAACCTCACTTCAAAAACCCACACCCATATATTGTAACTCTCCATTAAATTAATTTTCATTAATCAAATTCAATAAAAAATATGCTTTAGAAACTCAAAAACTGAATGGTTGGTAGTTCTTTAATGGCTTTCTAGATTTTTCCATGAAAACAAAAGTCAGCTTTTCCCAACTTGGGTGTCGACCTCCTGATTCCCTATTTTTTAGGAGTTGAGTAATTTCAAATTTGGAGTTAGAAGTCAAATTAATTGTCTCTAAGAAAATCACACTTTATTTTTCTTTTTCAAGATTTTTTATTTAAAACATATTCTTCACTATGCCACCTTATCCTGTTTTGACCCAAATTTACTCCAAATTGTAATTTTCAAATTCCAATATGTCATCACATTCAAATTCACAAAAAAATATAAATTTCACAAGATAAAACTTGAAATTAAATTCACAAAAAAATTGTAACAAAATTTGAACTTCTTTTGTTGACACAGGATTGCCACTATACGATGGATGCTCCTGCATCAGATACCCTCATTAATATTTCACCAAATACTCTATGTATTTCTTCCTCCTTGTATTTATTTTCACCCTACTATAAAGAATTGCTTCAATCCTTTCATTTTCAGAAGTAGGTATGAGTTATTGTGGCTTTTTAATTGCTACAACTTCATCATTTTCAAACTCATGAAACATGGTTAGATAAAAAATATTGAAAATAGAGTAATATTGATTTTACTAGGTAATTCTACTTCATAAGAATCACCTTATTCATGTTTTCTCACAATCTGACAAGGCCCAATCTTCCTCATTTTCAACTTGTTGTAAGTTCCCACTAGAAACCTCTCTTTTCTCAAATGAACCATCACCTCATCACCAACTTAGAACTCTTTGTATCTCCTCTTCAAATCAGCATGAGTTTTGTACTGAAAAAACATTTTATGAATGTTATCTCTTACCTCTTCATGTAGTCTCTTGATGTGTTCCTCCTCTTCTATATCTCCTAAAAAGAAAATTTCAACTGAAAATTCATCATTAGTAACACAATCAAAATACACATCCCTTCCATTTCCCTCTGTATCCAATTCAATGTCACTAAAACAATCATAATATTCTTCCCTTCCATCTTGCAATAAACTACTATCCATAAAAATATCTTTATCAAATGATAAATCATAAACTGATGAAAAGGACATCTCACCAAACAAATCAACATTCACTTTCTCACCTTCCTCCTTTCTTACAACTTTAATGCCTCCATTCTCTAATGTACTTATTGTTGCAATATATTCTTCTACATAAATATTATCTTGCTCACATAAATTAGCAACATTTTCACTAAAGTCAGATTTTACCTCTTCTTTCTCCACCAAAACCTTCACTTTACCTTTCTTGAGTGCAATCCATACTACTACAACTTTCATCAGAAAATAAAAATATTCATCCTCATCCTCTTCCACTAACTTTTTAACTCTATGAATCAAACATTTTTCAATTTTATTACATACCTTTCCGTCTTCCTTACTCAAGGGATTCAACTTGTGTTTGATTCCATCCTTCATAAAGGAGATTGTATTGTCATACCCATCATGCATCGCACACCTGTCAAACTGCCAAGGCCTTCGCAATATCAAGTGAAAAACATCCATAGACATTATATAACATAAAACTTCATCATGATAATCACCTATCTTGAATTTCACCAAACATTGTCTGCTAACCAAAACCTTATTTTCATCTTGCAATCAAGCAATCCTACATGGATGTGGGTGCCTTCATCTATCCAAGTTTAGTTTATTTACCTTTTCTTCATAAACTAAATTATATGTGCTTCCAACATCAGTAAAAATATTACAAACCTTACCTTCACACTTACATCTAGTTTTGGACAAGCTCTTCCTTTGACATAGTTATTTTCCTTTGTTCATCAAGACTCTTCTTGAAACAATTGCCTCTCCATCCTCTACCTCTTTCGAGTGTGAATAATTAACATCTTCTCCATTTATGTTTGCTACTCTATTCTGATTTTTAGTCCTTCTTCTTGGTCTTTCCTCTTCATGAGGACAATCATAGGCCCTATGACCTTCTTCCCCACATCTAAAACAAGTTATTTTGTAATTTCCTCTTCCAAACCCACTACCCGATCTTCCTCTTACTCTAAAATTTTGATCACAGGACTTGTTTGATCTTTCACATCTTTCATTCTTATTGTCCTTAATGTCTCTAATCTACTGTTCATCCTCCCTTTGCTACACATAAGCTTTATCCTTTCCCTTGTGTTTATTCTCAAACCTCTTGGCCATCCTTTCTTCTATCTTCAATGCTATTTGATAAGAATCTTCCATTGTCACAACTTTGACTAGTGTAATATCTTCTTGAATTCTTTGACTCAACTCATTTATGTATCTTGAAACATTTTCCTTAGTCGCCTCTGAATGTCCAATCTTTAAGAGAATTTTATGGAATTCTTCAGTGTACTCTTTAGCAGTCTTGTTTCCTTGCTTCAAACCTTGCATCCTCTTGAGCAAATCTAATTCATAATCTGTTGGGATAGATTGTCTTTTTTTCATTTATCAATAATTTTATCCCATTTGGTAATATTCTCTTTTCATCTTCTTCCCCTTTCCAACTTAATTTCTCTCCACCAAATTGAAGCATGTCCCTTCAATTTTATGTTGGAAAATATTACTCAGTCTAGGTCTTTAACTTTCTCAGATTCAAAATAATTTTCCATATCATTTATCTAGTCTATTAGTTCTTTTGGGTTCAAAATCCCATTAAAGTTAAGAACATCAATACTTTTTTTTCCCATTTTTGTTAAAAATATCAACAATGGATTGTTTCAACTTCTTCCCTTTGTTTAGTATCCAAACTAGCATCCTCTGAAACTTCTTCTTCATCATCATTTATCGAGTCTCTCATTCTTGCAAATCCTCTCCTTATCTCTTCTTGTAGAGTCTCAACCTACATTCTCAAAACTCTAAAATCATCATTCCTAACAAAATTATCTCATCTACCTCTACCATGATGGGCTCCTCTCCCATCCATTTTTTCAACACCCACAACATAGTCTTGGTGCAACTACCTCTCTTCGGCGGTCTGTTACACACTCAGGATCAACTTGCTCTGATACCACTAATGTATGGAGGTAATTAAATTAAATATTTCACTAGAAATTAATTCTAAAATATCACATAATACTAGAACAAATAAACCCTTTCACAAGAAAATAAATTTCTTTCATAGGAATGAGGCTTTGGATTGCAACTTGTAACCAACTATCTCAATTTTTTTATTAAATTTGCAATGAATTTATAATCAATCCAGAAAGGATTATGGGTTATAGAAATCCCTTACAATACTCCAAAAAAATTAAATAAAAATGATTTGCAACCAGCAAATCAAATATTTGGATCACGCTTCTCTCCAACACTTGGAACAATAATCCACTCTCAACAATCACACCCTTCAATCTGCAACCATTGATTATTCTTGCACCTTTTTGAATCAAATCCAATTTACAACAAAACCTTCCAAAAACCCTTCCTTGAGGTATTCATTCCCTTCTCGTCACTTTTCCTATATTCAGGCAAGCTTGTCTCAAAAAATGATTATGTTTCATTAAAATCCAAACCACCCCAGAATGAAATGTGAGTGAATTTCATTTGAATTTCTTGTCATTTCAAACCCCACTTCAAAAACCCATGCCCATATCTTGTAACTCTCCATTAAATTAATTTGAATTAAATCAAATTTCATAAAAAAAAATATGCTTTAAAAACTCAAAAACATGTTGTGAATAGTCGATAGTGCTTTAATGGCTTTCTAGATTTTTCCATGAAAACAAAAATCAACTTTTCCCAACTTGGGCATCCACCTCCTAATTCCCTATTTTTTAGGAGTTGAGGAATTTCAAATTTTGAGTTACAAATCAAATTAATTGTCTCCAATAAACTCACACTTTCTTTTTCTTTTTTGGGATTTTTTATTTGAAACATATTCTCCACTATGGCACCTTTAACTGTTTTGACCCAAATTTACTCCAAATTGTAATTTTCAAATTCTAATATGTCATGAAATTTAAATTCACAATAAAATATGAATTTTAGAAGGAAAAAAATGAAATTCAATTCACAACAAAATTGGAGAAAAATTTGAACCTCTTTTGTTGGCACATGATTGCCACTATGCTATGAATGCTCTTGCATCATGGCATCAGGACTATAATAAGTGGCGTTGTATCAAAGAAGAATTGAATATATTGGGGTAAGAAGAGATGAGGACTAGTGGAATGATGCCCCAGTCACTAGAAAGGATTAGGAAGTATGATGAGGAGATAATTGGATGCCCCCTAATAGGACAAACAAGTTTAAAGAACATGAGTGTTAGCCGAAAATACGATAGTGAAAACATCAGGTATTAAGACATACCACATCTTGGTGCAAAAAAATTGTGAAGCAATTTATTGTAAAGATATCTAGACTAGGGGTATCATGGATGGGTCGCATCTCATCTCATAGATATGTGTATAAAATAAGATATGAATGATAGAGTGTGGGGGATGGATATAATATCTGTGTGTGTAATAGATAAGGATAATTATATGTATAAAGAGATTAGTGTATGAAAGAAAAGATGTATAGAGATTAGATAAGAGTTAAGAAAGATTATAGGAGAAGATATCACAATGTATTACTTTTAATTTGATTAATACAATGGATTAAAAAAATCTATCTATAATTATATTTGTTATTATGTGAATGTATAAGTAGTTAATTATATGCTTGATTCTATCGGTGTTTACCTTTATATGACTGAGTCTAGGTATAAACTACAACACTTAGAAAATTCTTGGGGCTTATAACTTTGGTTTGTGTTATCCTAGATTTATTGCTAACAAAGAGTGTGCTCTTGAAATGGATGGAAGAGTTGGAGGATAAAATGAATGGAGAAGGAGGATGGATGATTTTCATGTTGCAATGTATAATCAACCTAGATTTGATATTGTAATTGACATTATTCATCAAGGTATAAGGAACCAAGATGATACTGTTCTAAGTACATGATCAAAAGTTTTAAATAAAAAAATATACCTTATAAAACCATTATATGGAAGACCATAATGCCTCTATGGAAATAGAGTGAAAATATCATGATAAATGAATCTAATGATAACAGACACAATCAACAAGAAAGCATGCACAAAAAACCAAAAATAAAATAGGTTTATGCCCCTAGTCAACCTAAAAATTGATTGATGAGGAGGAGGATAAAAAATTTAACAATAAGAACAATATGTACCCAAGGATTGTGTTAATGATAACAACGCCACTTGGATTGGGATGGATACATCCCTATCATGATAATTTGATAGTGGATCAATATAGATTATTTGGATTAAAATTAAGGATTTACTTTAAGATGGTGAGATAGATTGAAATATTAGATTATATGGATTAGTATTGATTGCATTTGGATGGATTAGAATGATAGATAGAGGATAAATGAATTCGATATGATAGGATTAGATGGATGGATAGAGGATAAATGGATTAGATAGGATATGATTAGGATAGGATAGAGGATGGATTTGATATGATGAGTTTATATGGATGGATAGAGAATAAATGGATTAGATAGGATGAGATTGGATGGAGGTAGTAAGCCTTTCATTTTCCAAAACATGCATGGATATTTTTCCCTTATGCTCCTTTTCAAGATAAAAGGTGGAAAAGGAGGATGGATTTCGATAGGATGGGAGATAGGGTGGGGGATATGATATGGGTGTGGTTAAGGTGATTTAGATAGGAATAATGATGCTTATGAATATCCCTAGCCATGTCAATATCAAAGGTAGAAAAGGGAGGATGGATTTATATAGGATGATAAGTAACAGGATGATTAGTGTAAGGTGTAGATAGGATGTTGTATGTATGAAGCTTTCCCCCAAGTGTAGAGTGAAATAGGATGAGGGATTACAAATGATGATTTTTTTAGGTTTTTTATCATGGTACTTTCCCAAGGTGTCACAACAAGTGGTTTCAACCATTGAATGAAATATTTATCTTTAATTTTTTTATTTATTTTTTCCTTTTTCTATACGTTTATAGAAGAAAAAGGATGAGGATAAGGATGTGGATAAGTGGATTTTTAATATAGTGGATGTATTATAGGGAGACAGAGGAATTACTCAAGCATCTTGTTCCATGGATGGTATTCCTTGAATAATTTTTACAATATACCATAGAAATTAGAGGTATGTTCATAAATGTTGGTAGAATGATTGCACAATGTAAGAAGATAAGCATTTATGAAAAGGATTGGATTCAAAAATGATGATTAGGGATGAATTTCAGATGATGGATAGAGTGTTGGAATTTTTTTGGATGAATGGATGGAAATGTTGGAAAGATCAATATTGGCACACACCTTGAGGGGTGGTGGAGTTGTGGAGGATTGGATTTTAAAATTAGATATTTATATGTAGGAGTGGGGATGGATTTTGTGACATAGGGGCCAAAAATGGATGGAGGAGATGATACAATACTTTATTTAATATTTGAACATAAGGGCCAAAAATGGATTTGGAATATGGGATTTTTCAGATGGATAATTGGATGACTTATGAGTATAGCAAGCTTTTGGATTAGCAAGTTTGGATGCTAATTTCAATTGTTCTTTGGGGTGCATTGGTTCTATGAGTAGTTTTAAAGTCCACATGGTTGTTTATTTTTCTTCATGGGCCTTTGTGACATTTTTGGATTTAGCTTTCTTCTTTTGGATCAAAATTTTATTTGTTTTAGCATGTATTTTTTATGGGACATGTTGATCCTTGGTTATATGTAGATTTTTATCTTTATGCATTTAATTTTTGGCATCCAAATTAATTCCAAGAACAATGGGATTGGTGGATAAAGAGAAATTATATGGAGGTATTATGGATGTGTGAATATATGTAGGATGTTGGAAGGATTTAAAGGATCTGTGCCTTGGTTGATCTTGATTTGGGTTTTGAGGTGATGAATAAATAGGATGATGGTATTTTCATATAGGGATGATGGGTGGAGGATTTTAATGACCAATATGGATGGAAGTGATGATTTCTTAGTTTTGAGACATAGGGTCTCTAAAATAGATGGAATATATTAAGGATCAAAATTTGGAACATAAGTTCCTAAAATGGATTTGGAAGATGTATTATGGGGATATTTGGATTTATATTGAGGTATTTGGGATTTTGGAGTGACACCAACATCTTGAGCATAAGATTAGCATCCAAGGCCATGATAATTTAGATTTTATTGGATTTTTATGGGTTTTAAGATGCACTTTTAATGAAGGATTAACCATTTTCCTTGATAATGTATGTTTCAACAAATAATTTTTCGAATGGGATACTTATTGGTTTGAAATAAATATGTGTCCATTTTGAGGAGGATATGATGTGGATGGAATAATAGGTTCTTGGAGGAAACCTATTGGATGAAAGTGGAGGAACCCATTTGATAGGTATGGGGATTGTGGATAGCTTGGATAGGGGTTATGTGATCATGTGGAGGATTAGGATCATGACATGGAAATGAAGGGATTCTTTGATATTGACTTGGGGTAGGATCATAGGATGTAGGAGGATAATAAGGTGGAGTAGAAGGGAGAGTATCATAAAAGGGGATGAAGGGAAACTTTGATATTTACATGGGGAGGGATCATGAGATGGAGTGGATGATATATTTTCTCTTGATTATGAGATGGAAGAGGATCGTGAAATGGAGTGTAAGGGGTTTCTTGATCTTGAATTGTAAGGGGATCAGTAGGTGGATATGGAGGGAAAATTTGATCTTGACATGGATGAGGGATCATGAGATGGAATGGAATGAACATCTTGTTCTTGATTAGGAAGGGGATAATTAGATGGAGGGGGTCATGACATGAAGTGGAAGGGAGGGAATGATGAGATGGAAGGGGGTCATTAGATGGGATGGAAGATCAGATTTTATCCTGATTTGGAAGGGGATAATTGGATGGAATGGAAAGTGTGATTTGATATTAATTTGTAAGAGAATCTATGGTAGCATGATTTAGACAAATGGATTGTCATAATTCATTTGATGTGGGTGGTTAAATAGGGGAGAAAGCTTGGATAGACTCTTTAAATTTGTAAAGTCTAAAATTATTAAATTAAAACAATGACAATACTTTTAAATAAATTTATTTATATTCAAAAGAAAGTCGACACTTCATTCATTAGACATCATAAAATCCAATCGATTTCAAAATAATGACTTAAAGTCGATAAATAGATTCATAATATTTTCAGTTAGATTCATACACGTGTCATCTTACATGACAAAAATATTAATACAAAATAAGTTGTAATATAAGTTACAATTCGAGACTTAGGCAATTAGTTGCCTTAAGCTCTTCAATTCATAATTATAGAATACAATATAACATAAATGAAGATGACATCCTTTGATCTTCAATCCAATAGCATATCTTCAATAATGAAGATGAGAACAAGGATCAGGCGCTTTTTCTGCCCAACCTTGAAGCTTACGCTTCCCCGGAATTCTTTATTCATTCAAAGAATACCTGACCTTGCACGAATCGCTTAGCAAAAAGAGGTCGACAAGTAGGATGGAATCTGGTGCGAGCCTAGTATAACTAGTAATACCACAAGCATTTTCATTTTTCCAATTCATTTAAGAAACAAGCAAGTTTGATACTAGGATATGGTAGAGAGTTCATTAATTCCATCTATTTCAATGGTCCTTAAGTTACTTGGCCAAGTAAAATTTCATGCATGACAAATAAAAGCAGTTTTGGAAAAGAAAAACTACACTCTCTAATAACCCATATTCGGCACCCATCCCAGAAGGTAACTTTCCATACACATGTCATGCGCATTCAATTATCAAGCATGCATGGTTCCATTCAAAATCAAAACTAATCTTTCTCAAACACATGAAATACACTTCGAGTTTCAAGCAAACATGGTTTTTAATACAATAATTTCATAGTTTTTAAATCATAGATAACATTATATTCAAATTCAAAATAAAATAAAAGAAGGTGTTTCTTAAACATGTAACTAAGTACACATAAAACTAGAATAAATGAGCACACATTCTTTTGGTTCATTTACTCATAAAATTCGTCTATACTTTAAAATAATCCTTTTCTAATTCGTTTCAATTCGAAGCAATTATATGTTTAATTCTAGTTCCTTTCTTTTCTATTTTTTCATATTTTCCTTAAAATAATATCTTTTCAAAACATAAACACCTCATATTTACACTTTGATTTCTTAACAATTTCATATCAATCCTAAAGAATTGTCAAGTTTCACTCAAGTTTTTCAAGAATATTTAAACACAAAATTATTTAAACTTTTCATTTTGGATAATAATCAACAATTTAATTTAAATCAAAAACACTATGTTTTCTATTTATTTTCATGCAATTTCGAGTTCTAGATTGACACAGCTTAGAGTAGTTTAGATTCTAAAGCTTTTCTAAATCTAAATAGATCTAAGACAATATGTTTTTTGTTTGCATTCTTTCAATTTACTAATTAGAATTTCCTAAAAATAAATATATCTACTGTCTTTTTGTAGTTTTTTGTTTCAAGCTTGTTCAATAAATTTTCCATAAAAACACAATCTAGTATATGAAAGATCTTCTAAATTTAATAAAAATAGTTGTGTTTTCCATCGATCCTACTTGTGAATCTCCTATAGATGTACATGTTTCTTGAATCTAGTAATGAATGTTTGTCTTTCTGTTCTTTTCTCACCCTTCTCTTCCTGTTGTTCTTTCCTATCTCCACGCCTCTCTTCCTTACTTCCTTTTTGCTTTGTATTTTCTTCCACTCTCTTGGCCACATCCTCTCCTCTTTCTTTTGTTCTCTTATTCTTCTCTATTCATGTTGTTTGTGTCCTCTCCTTACTTATGGCACATGGGAGACAAGCAACATCAAAACAAAATAAAATAAAAGAACTTCCCTCTCTGTCGCACACTTTCCTTCTCCCTCTACTTGTGTGTGGTGGAGAGAGAGATCTTTGTTCTAAATATTTCTTGTCTCCTACCCATGCCTTGTTCTCTTTTACTATCTTCCCCCTACTTACTGCATACTCCCTCTAATCTTCCTGCCATGCGCCTTCTCCTCATCTCATGCACGCCCTCTCTCCTAGCTCTCACGCATGAGGGTAGGGAAAAATTTTGTTCTTCATTCCTCCTGTAGTTGGTTGCGCCTCCTTCACCTCCACGCGTGCATCAACTCTCTCTTTGTCCTCTCCCTTCCCACACATATCATGTTGTTTGAGCAACCTCCAATAGAATAGATACAAAACTGTTCTCTCCTCCTTCAACCCGCACGTGGGGGAATAAGGAAAATGAATCCATTCAAAACAATCAAAGCTCTCCCTTCTATCCCTTCTGGTGCATGAGGAAAATTCCCAGTATTCCCAAATAAAAATCATTAAAAAAATATATTTTTTTTTTCTTTCCTTGCCAAAAAGGGATTTTACCTTTGTCTCCTTCTTTAATTCGAATTTCTTCCCCTCCATATCATGAAAAATGGTGGAGTTCCATAATATCAGATCCACAATTCATGTCAAATTCCTAGTAAAATTGATCGTGACTCCAAGTTCTAGTCTTAGAATGCATGCAAAATTTATTGAGAGATATTTGTTTTCAATTCCGATTTTGAACACATTGAATTTATTTCCAATTTCCATTTAAATAACCACATTCAAAAGTCTATTCCATTAATTTGAAAATAAAAGCATCATTATTTTTAAGTAATAATAAAATATTGAAAAAAGGAATTTAATTATTTAAATAAGATCAATTTTCTCACAAAATAAGCAAATTGTCATTTGAAGTAACATATTCTTTTCACATATCTTTGAGAAATAAATTTAACTTATTTTAAATTTGCAAGCATAATCATCCCAAAAATACATTAAAGTAATACTAAGTGTGTGTGTGAGATTCCATCATCCTCATAAATTTCTAATCGCTAAAATGACTCTACCTGATCAATGTTCTCGCCTTCACTCACGTTCACCTATTTCTGTGTTAACTTGCACTCGAATTTTCATCAGCAATGACAATCCCCGAATTGCATAATAATGAATTAAATTCATTTGCATTTAAATATTAATTTCAATTTCAATTTCAATTTCAACTTCAACTTCAATTTGAATTTGAATTTGAATTTTGATTTAATATAATCATCTAACATAAACATTGAAATTCTCATGATTAATAATCGTAATTAAATAAATTGACAAAAATTAGTACATGACAAAATTGGGTATATGGAAATATGGGATATTAAAGAGGTTTAGGGGATTAGGTTTTCTATTTATTTATAGGGGATGGAGGTGGATGCATGACATGGGAATATTTCCCAAAAAAAATTGGGGTAGGAATTTTTCCTTCTTTGTAAATATGCTTTAGAAATATTCAGTAGTAAATAGTTCAATATTAAATGGAGAATTGTGATTAGATGGGGGGTTAGGATTATGGCTTGGATGATTAGGATTATTCCTTGGAAGGTTATAGGATAAGGAATTTAGATTATGGGTGGATTTTATGGAGGTTTTCTACAAAGATATAGATTGGGATATGGATTGGGGAGAATATGGAGGTATATATGTTGAGTGGGGAATGCATGTAGGTGAGGGATAAGAGAGCTAAGTATGGGGAATAGGATGGATTTCCATTTTCATAGGTTGGATAAGTGTGACCAATAGGTACATATGGAGGTTTAATGGGATAGCTTGTGCTAACTATTTATTTCTCAAAAGATATTTTATTTTGGATGAATTGTGGTGGAGGCTTTGAGAAATTTGTGTAATGATCATGGCTTCAAATTGGTCCAAAAATTTAATTTTCATCATAGGGATCATACTCAAATTGGTCAACAAGATTTTCTTCATCATCATCATCAATGTAATAGGGGTTGATCTTGAGTATGATTTTTGGTCTTGTTGGGGTAGAATATGGGTTCATGATGTTGGACTAGTTTGGGATGGATGAGAGGGGATTATAAGAAATTATATTGGATGGAGGATAGATTAGATGGTTGGACATGGTAGAGGATTGAGTGGAAGAGGAAAGTTTTGGATTTATTTTGGATGAGGATGGAAATTAGTATGATGAATTAAAAATGGATTAGGGATTAGAAGAACAGGAACCAAGGATGAAGATGGAGGATGGGATTAGATTTGGGTTGAATTTGTGGATGAAGAATAGATTGGATAGAAGGTTGGATGGGTTTAGAATATTTGGATGGATAAGGGATAATATTATAATGAGGATAAATGGGTTTGGGTGATTTGAGTAGATGAAGGATGGAATAAATGGATTTGAATGAAGAGATTGGAATATTGTTTGGATTAGAATTAAAAAAATTCTTGCTTGACTAGGAGATACATTTGAAATCATACAAACAAAAAAAGTAGCTTGATGAATATTTAGAAGATAGGTAGAACTATTTTCACACAAAAAGACACACCAAGCACATGGACAAGTCCTAAAATTATTCAAGTAGGAATTTTAATATAATATTGTGGGATGCCCTTCTTCCCTACCTCTCTTAGGTGGTCCACAATAGAGAAAAGGATCCATTTTGGGATGAATATTGGAATGGTCACAAACCTCTCCATCTAAATGAAAACCTATCAAAATTATGTCTTATCTAAACTAGAACTAGGGTACAAAGGTGAAAGACTACTTTTTTGTTGATAGTTCTTATTTTCCACCCAAAAAAAGTGGAAATCAAATGATGTGTTCTCATTCTCCACTGATTATAAATATTTCTTCAAAAGATAACTTCAAGGGAGACAAATCTATCTCTCATATAAAGAAGATGAGTTAAAGTGGATGACTTTTGAATCAGGTAATTATTTAATAAATATGTTTATAATTTTCTAACTTGCAAGTCTCTAAGAATTCATGGCCTTCAAAGTATGTTGGAATTTATCAATCTTCGAAAATATAATTCCTTTTCTTGGTTGGCCTTAAAAAAAAGCAAGCAAGAGACTAGATAATTTAGGGAATTTTCCTATATTCCCTTATGCCCTTTGTGGAGGATCCCATAAGCATTTACCATTTATTGCTAAATTGAAAATTTAGCTATTCATGATAGAAATGGTTGTAGGGAAAATATACTAGACTCGGTCCCTTTCCTAGCTCTCCTTTTCAATCTTCCAAAACTAGCCATCTCTCTAAAAAAACTCAAATTATGCATGTATTTTGGACATAAGTCCTTCCATTATAATTTGGCATATCTAGTTGAAAAGAAACAATAGGAACTTTAGGAGGAAAATATTGAACCACACTCAAAAAATATTGAACCACACTCAATTTATATTGAAAATAGAGAAAGAAACATCTAAATGTGTAATGATCTATATTTACAAGACTATTAACTCAATAGGGATCTTCTCTTCCTAGGATAACATAATTATTGATAGTTGGGAGTTCATTAATCCTCCTCCTCCCAATGGAGCATGCTTGGGAGGAAAAAATAAAATAGGAAAAAATTAATCAAATGGAAAACCCCCATCTTGGTATGTTCAAATTGATTTTTGATGGAGCCTCTCATGGGAACCTTGGAAAATCAACTATAGGGATTATGATAAGAAATAATCTAGGTCAAATCATTCACTCAACTTTTAAAAATTTACCCTATGATACAAAAATAGTTGAAATAAAAGCACTTCTTCTAGGATTAGTAATTATAGTCAACATCAACTTCCTTAATTTAATTATTGAAGGAGACTCAATGATAGATAAATTTCACTATGAGAAAAAATTTCATAAACTAGAAGTTGGGTTATGTTCTAAAATAAATCTCAACTTCTCAAAAAGCTTGACTATTCTAAAATCATCCATTGCTCTAGAGAATCCAATACTACTATAGATTCTCTCACAAATGTGGCTATTGACTATATGGCCCCATATTCAAAACATGAGGGAATTAATCTATTCCTCCTCAACCAAACCCACATGGACTAGCTTTCATTACTCCATGGTGGGTGGTTATATCTAGGAAACATATGCTTGCTTTCCTAAATCCTTGTTGTAAATGCACTTAGCATTGCTTGCATGCCATATTTTATTTAGGCGTGTGTTATAACTTCCTATAACTCACTTCATGTATCTATAGTCAAGTTAGGACACTCATTTACCTCCAACTTTATTTCCTTGCTATTTGCACATGCTTACATTCTTGTCAAATTAGTCAAAGTAGATCCTAGCTTTACAAAGAATATTTTCTAGCTTTGAGCATCCTTTATATTTAGTTATAATGGTCATGTCATTCTTGATCTTATTGTGTTCTATTTTTTTTATGTGAACCTACAAATTCATGTCTTTGTTAGTCAAAAGGATTGGAAGCCTATTGAAGTTGGGCACTACAACTCTATAAAGCTATCGATTGCCTTCATTTTTTCATTGTGCTAAGGTAGAAGCGATCATTAGGGAAATCATGGGTAGAACTCTCCTTAAAGACCCACATTGTTTCTTCTCTCCCTCTAAAGTGCTAACCACTTTTGTCTCTAACTCCATGGATCTTATGCAATGTCTGAACCTCCTTTTTCTTAGCCATAAATTTGTTCATAGCCACATAATTGACAATGCCCAACTATAGATTGCACTAGTTGACTACAACCTTTTTTAAGGTCAAGCATTCATTGGAGGCCATTTTCCTAGTTATGAACTTACTAGAGGTAAGATGCATGTTAAATGCCTTCTCTTCTAGCCTTCAAAAAAACTAAAATATGGTCTTCAAGAACTCTCTGCTCTCAAATCATCATTAGCTAGGCTCATCTCTGATTGAGAAAGCTAATTCAATCTTCAAATCCGTACATGCATTGTTGAAACACACACCTCTACCTTCTGCTCCAGGAAGCACATTCAATTTCTCTAGTCTCATTTGTGAAGAAGACCCCATTTTCAACAATGAAGATAACAATTATATTAAGCATTAAGATTTCTTCCCAAATATGTTTTCTCTTGACCTCTATTTTTTTTAGTCGATGTAACTCCCTATTACACTAAATCTCTTTTTAATAATATATATCTAAACATTCATTTAAAAAAAAACTACATGACTAAAAAAAAAAATTTGATGTATAGAAAACCTCAACAATAAAAAAACACTATATAATCATTAGACCTCAATATTATTCATCGCACCAAATACAAATACAAAAAAAAAGTCATTAAACTATATATTATTTATGGAAGAGGTAATGACTAACCTCTAGTGACGTGAATAGTGTGACTCATCAATGCTAAATTACTCCTCCTATTGCTTTAAATTTATAATTGTATATTTGATTGTATCCTTTAAATATTATGCTACCTAACTACCTTTTGTAAAGTATGTTGACCGTCTTAATAATAGCATGGAAAGTAGTTTGCAAATAAACAAAGTACATGCATTTTCCTCATAGGGGTATTGTCGAAGCCATAAATTAATCTAACTTCTTGTTGGGCTTTAATTATCACGTGCAGATTAATACTTTATTTCTTAAAGGTTCATAATTCCACATGCAATGAATTTTAACCTAAAGACCATGTGCACTCCAAGATATCAATGACCGCGTGGCATTACAAAGGGACATAGAAGCAAATTTAATATTTGCACCTTTTTTAATTTTTCAATGTTTGTTTTGTATTCACATTGTAAATGTGATTTTGGTATTTATTTTTAAAGGGATATTTTTCTAATGTATTAAATTGTGTTGTTTTATTAGAATTTAATTATATAGTGTTATTGAGTCAAATTTTTATCTATATTTTATAAATAGTGGTTCATAGAAATTCATTTCTTATGAATATGAATGGATTATTTAGTAGTCATCACATTTTGGAAGATATTTTATAATATAATGTATTTGAATTGGAGTGGTATTAGGTTGGGTGACCTATGAAGCTTCAATACTTCACCTTTGTGAGTACTAAACACAATGAGTGCTAAGTGAACCATTCATGTTCATGAGAGATGGGTTCTTGTGACTGCTACTCATGAAATATGGGTAAATAAGTTTAACTAAAATACTAACGTAGTTGAATCTTGATTAAAATAACATATTTAATTTTTATTTTTTGACATTTTGACTAGCCCTACTCGTAAATCTATCTTCTCAGATGTTTACTTAATCTATGGTGAACAAAATTAGTCTAAATATGTAGAGTTTTACCGCCTGAAACTAGGTCATCCATGTAATTCTATTCTTTATACATAATTGTATTTATAGTCTATTCCTTTAGTTTTGAGTTTCAAATGTCTTTTAAATTATTTTAAGAATGTGGCAATCACCTATCATTTTGTGAACTAAAATTATTGAATTGTATATCTAAGACTTACATTTAAAGACATATAAAATCATTTTAAATATTCATCAAAATAATCTTCCATTTAAAAACATTATCCTCAATCATTTTAAAGACATATAAAATCATTTTAAATATTCATCAAAATAATCTTCTATTAAAAACATTATCCTAAATCATTTTAATTATCAATAAATATTAATCACCATTATTAAACCAAATAAATCTTATATTTCCATCTCAACATTTTTATTTATCTTCTTAATACTCAATTTTTTTTACATTAATCAATCACATCTACTCAATTTTTTTTAAAAATAATCTAATTAAAATTGTATCCTTAATCCTTTAGTAGACTTGGATCTTATGCCCTACCATTTTCTACATAGCAACATAAAATTAAAGCTCTAAGTGTTTATGGGAGGTAATATAAACATGTCTATTATGTGCAATGTCAAGCATAGCCATGGAAATATGTAGAAGACTCACTGTGAGTGCATGTTTTATCCTATTCGAGAGTTAATTTAAACCGAAGGCTAAACTTTATGACAGATTGGACATAATTATATATTTTTTCTTATACATAAAAGTAGAGATATTTAGAATTTATATTTTTTAATGAAAAGAATCATTTTAAATAGATAATTGATAGAAAAAATATTTGATAAACATGGTTGATCATTAAATTTGAGTGTTAATTTGAATCTAGGTTGTAAGGTTGGTATAGAGATTTAGATGGAAAGATTCATTTTGAGTTCATCACACGGTAAAAAGATTGTAGTTGGATTGGTAAGTTTAATTGATGAGATTAATGATATATTTTTTGATTATGTCATTATCAAGATTTGAATATTCAAGAGATGTAATAAATAAGGAATACAGTCATTGATTGTATCCCAAGTTAACTTAGTGGAATAGATAGCCCTTAATCCTTAGTTCTAAATTGAAAGAAGTTGATTACTCAACCAACTTAGTGTAGAGAAAAAGAAACGTAATAAATGTATGCAATATAAATAGTACATAAAACTCTTGATTGGCTAAAGCATCTTGTTGCAGGCAAGAGGTCGCGAGGTATAATCTCCCCCCAAACCCGTGGTATCGGAGGACGTGTCACGCCAGTGCCACCGGTCACATGAAGAAATTTTACCAGGCACACTGCAATTTATAGCGGGGTAGATACCTAACCGATTCTTGTAGTCTAAAAAAAAATTGTAAATAAAACTCGACTATTCTTCAATATAATAATGAATTTCTTACTTCACCATTAAACATGAGCAAATACAAGTAGGCACATCAAAAAAGGTTTTATATATAACGTGAGTCATGTAAAAGATAAATAAGAGTGCATTAATATGTGAGTGAAAATAGGAAAAAATAAATAAATAAGAAAGGGGTTCCATGGAGCCAGTATATGAACTATTTTTCTGATGTAGGAGGTCCCGTGGAAAGAAGAAAACCATCCTACAAAATAAAATAGAATCTTATGAAAGACAATAGAAGCCCCTAATTTTTATATTTTAAATTTAAACAATATCTCTTTCGGGTTGAAATTTTCTCTCACCTTCTTTCTAAAATTGTGCTACAAAATAAAATAGAATCTTGTGCAAGAAAATAAAAGTCCCTACTTTTTAGATTTTAAAATTAAGCATATGTATTTGGGTGGGATGGAAAGTTTCCATCACCCTCTTTCTAAATTTTTTCTACCATATGCCACAATTATAATTTTTAAATTCTTACTAATAATATTTTAGATTTAACTATATAATTGTAGATTAGCATTACTTGTTGCTAAAAAAATAATCATGAAACCACCATCTTCCTAAAATTTTGGAGCTTAAAATTTTAAGAAAAAATTGCAACACTCATTGAAATATTTTAATAAGTCTCTCCATAAAACTGTAGTCTATCACCCAAAAAAATTATGTATACCATACTTATCCAATACTTATAATCTAAATACCAACAATTAACACATCGAACATAAAATTATTATAAAACTTCCCAAGAAAAGGCTTCCACTCTCCTTCAATCGCCCTAATTGGTTTCCTTTGAAGGGTAACTTTGAATGGATAAATTTTTCTCTCTGGCATTGAGGGTCAACTATCAAATTTAATTGACAAGTCTCCCTACACCACCTATCCTCAACAATACTCCATTGTACTTAGGTATCTCATATATTCCTTCCTTCATTATATTTCTCAGGAGGGCTCTTAGCATGCTATGGGAATTCTATGTAATGTAAAATTTATAGCTAGATATTCATGGCAGATTCATTTTTTCATGTAGCTTTGGCTTTATAAAATCTTCTAAAAATATAAAAAATTGTGTTTTGTTGTGAAAATTCTTGTGCTTCTGCTTTTATATATATATATATATATGGACTTGTCAGAAATTTGGATGAGAGAAATGGAATCCATGCCTAAATTTTTTAGACAAATGGGAATGGGAATGGGTTTCTTATTTATCAAAAGGTTAAATTATTTTGCTTATTTTGAAGTATATATTTCAACAAAAGGCACTTTGTTCTCAAGTGCATATCCAAAAAACTTTGCTTAAGGTGTTGGCTGGTTTAGTTGCAACAAAATCTTAATCATGAACATTGGAATCTCCAAATTCCAAAAACTCTATATATTTATCTTATACAATGAAAAAATATTTATCATCTATTTTGAGATGAATGATTCACCTACAAAAGAGAGAAATTCATGCAACCCATTCAAGGTAGGGGAGAGGACCCAATAGCTGAGCATGTTTCAATAGTTGTGATAGTAGTTGTTTATATAATGTCTAATAATTGTGATAGTAGTTGGTTATATAATGACCAATAGTTGTGACATGACTGCCCATAATTAAACAAAATGCATTCCTTTGATCTAAAATGCAACCAATCATGTGATGCCACATCAACACTCAACTACCCATTATGTGAATGCACAAGTATTGGTCAACTACATCTTGAAAAAAAACATGTTGATGTGGCATCATATTTGATTATGTGGCTCTGAAACAAAAGCTATAAGCAAGGGACTTGCCAAGTAAGCTGCTATAAAAAATTGGGAGTGATTTGAAATTTCCACATAGGATAATTAGAAGTGTGAAGTTATGGTGCTCAGCTACTAGGTCCTCTCCCCTAGTACTAGGAAGATTGGTTAATATTTAGAATTTTCTCTTTAACATCCTCTCCTCATGGTAGTGCTTGTGGTTACTCTATTTGCTAAACTATTATAGAAATAGACATTTGTGGAATTATTTGTCATTGAGTTTCAGTTAGGATCATAATCATGTCCTATAAATGTGTGATTCTATTTAGAGTAGAGGTCATGTTTTGGATGTTTATAAGGGATGTTTATTGGGTGGTATTAGAAGTAAAGAAAAATTTGGTGGTATTAAGAGTATCATGGTATTTATGTAAGAATTGAAGTTATGATTTTGGTAAAATAAAGAGATAATGGGATAGCAATGGATATCTATACATGGATGGCAATAAACTCTATTAAAAGTTAATCATTACTTGTTAGTTATTATTATTTATGTAAGTTGATGTATGAATATATCGGAGAGTGTGTTTTGTGCATTGGCAATGGATGAAAATTATAGATGTTGATGTAACTTGCTGACATATGACAAAGAATAACTATTGCACCTAATATTCCTGCAAAATAAGAGGGGATTTTATGCTTTTCCAATGCTAGCTAGTGATGTGTTACACAAATGACCTATAATGATGTCTTACAATACATGACCTTGGATGCATAAAATTTGAAAATTTAACATCCACAATAACAAGTAATAATAAGATTTTTAAAATGTTAGCTTTGGAATGCAAAATTCTAAATTTTGATAGAAGATAATGGAATCATAGGTTGTAATTATGTCTAGGATAGAATCCTAAAGTATTATTGTGTCCAAGATAGGACTAGAATATGTGATTATTTTTAAGGTATGCAAATTTCTAGGAACAAGATCAATAGTATTTTAAACAAGCCAAAGTAATATATGGTTGATGGATCAAGTATTGGGAAAATGAGTGCACTAAAATGGTCAAATCAATAGCTAGAACCATTTATCTAAGATATTGAGCCAAAGTGATGTAAAACTAGAGGAGGTGCAAAATTTTCAACTCCATATTTAAGACCGATTTTCGTATGTTCACAAAACTATGTGGACATACATATTAAAGTAAAAATGAATAGAAATTTTAACTATGATTAACTAAGTCATTGAAGAAATAATGTGTCACCTATGAGAAATTTACGTAAATTGAAATTAAAATTAGTAAATAATGAGCCCATTATACTATTTGTACTAAAAGGAGTATAAATAAAGTGATGGGAGGGAAAGTCCAAGATCATGATGCATCAAACAATGACAATGGCCGAAAATTTGCATTAAAGTGTTAGCTTAATTTGTAAAACTATTTTTAAGGCTCAAATTTTAGCTTGGTAAGTCAAAATAAAATGGATATTTATATTGAAAAATAGAATGGAGAAAAACACATGTGAAAGTTTTAACCAAATCACAAAATTCTATTTTAGGCTCAAATTTTGGCTTGGTAAATCGAAAGAAAATGGATATTTTTTTTTCCAAAATAGATATCCATTTTCTTTGGAAAGCATGGGGAAGTAAAAAATATATTCATTTTGGTTTAAAAACCCCAAAAAATTGCATGCGAATCAAGCCTCTGAATCCCAAAATTATCTTTTCCATGTATATGACATGTTGGGGCATTTTCCTAGGTTTTTCTCAACTTCATGTGCTTGATGTTGATGTACATTATTTTATCCAAATTTGATAAATAAATAAAGCTATATTTGAGAAAATATTGAGATTCTAAAGATATAGTATATATTTTATTATAATTTTAACATGTAATTGTTATTAACTTTTTACATACACTATGTCTAAATTCTCGATAGACATACTAATTGAAAAGAATATTTAAATTTCAAACCCTTTTTCCTTTTTTAAATCCAAAAGATGTGTCAAACTACAAGCTTAATTGGCTATAGGTCTATAAAATTCAATTTCATATAAAAAAATTAATCAAGTTAGGTTGGCTAGAAAAGTATTTTTACAAACACCTATCTTTACAGATGTTGAGATTATGGCTGCCCATGTTCCCAAAGATAAACTGCAAAATTTGGACAAATACTTAGAATGACTTCAAGACTATTTGAGTACTAAATCTCTAGTAGGTCTTGCAGTCCCTATGATAGATAACATGAGGAAAACGATTAGTGATGCTCATGGATTAGAGGTTTTGTGTGGCCTAGCCCATATACTTGATGAAAATGTACCTACAATGGCTAGTTGGACTCAAGCTTTGAGATATACTCTAAATCAAGGAGCAAATCATGTATCTCTCCCTATAGCTATAACCTTTATCCCTACATAAATAAATCTAATTTTTGCTTCAACAATACAACAAATCATTGGTATAACTCCAACAATAGGCCTTTTCCACTGGAAATTCTTATGGTTTTGGATCTTCCCATGTTACACCTCAAGTTTCACCCCCTCTCATAAATTTGCAACATAGTAACCCACCAAGCACATACACACTTCCACCATATTCACCACATTCCCAAAACATGTCAACCAATTATTCCATTATCAACCAAATTTTACAAAATGTGACCTCACTTCAACAAAAAATATCAACCTTGAACCAAAACCAAAATAGAAAACCATCACAATATGTCAAATGGATCTCATTGTCACTTGAAATATTGAAAGCACAAATACCACAAAACATAGAGATACCCTGGTTTAAAAATTACAATGGTAAGGGAGACCCTAGAAATCATATATCAACATATACATCCTTGTGTAGTGACTTCATCTTTGAGGATAAGCTCTTGGCTAAACTCTTTCCTAGGTCATTAAAGGACATGGCTTTGGAATGGTTTTGTTCATTTCCAAATAATTCAATCCACACATGTTTAATGAGATTTTTGATGCATTTCTCAATCATTTCCAAGTGAACATTGGTCTTAAGATTAATATAACTGATTTAATGTGATGCAAACAAAACAAAAAGGTCACAGATTTCATAAGCCGCTATCAGTTGCTTTATTCACGGATCAATCTTACCCTTCCTAATAGGGATGTCTAAAGAGTGCTTATTGAAAATTTGGAATGATACATAAGGGACAAAATATAATTAATGAAATTTACATTCTTCATACATTTATGTACGGATCTTTGTGACTATCAAAATTCGGTCAATCAATGTGAAGAGATATCTTCATTAGCTCATACTAAGAAGTCTGAATCTGTACCTTAAAACAACTACCAACCATTCAAGAAGAAAAATAAGAACTTTATCAAGATAAATCCATCTCAAACAACCAATATTGAACCTCAAGTTTCTACCATAAGTTCAACCCCATACCAATTTAGATCGAAAGATAGACAATTTACCCCATTACTCAACTCCCTCTATTCAATCATGTTGTAAATTTTGAGTAAGAATTTAATCTAATTACCTCCTATTAGACTTGTGTACATAACCAAACCTTTGCCTCCAAATTGCAATCCAAATGCCTTTTTTCAATATCATTGCACGAGTGGACATGATACAAAATGGCACATGCATCTTAAACATCAAGTTAAAGACCTCATTGATTCTAATCGCATTCAGTTGGGTGGTGTTAATTATCAAGGGAATAAGTTTGCTTCCCTGCCTAACCAAAATTTGTAAATTTTTACCAGCCCAATGCCTAATCATTCATCCCACTTTGTGCAAACTTGTGATGTTAAGAATGATGAGATGAATTTTGATACAACTATTTACATGAATGATGATTATAGTGATAATGAGGATGGTCTACAAGATATGGTCACTCTCATAGATGCTCAACCTCATAAGGGCCAAACCACTATGTTACTTGACATCACTTTCACCCATAATTATGCACTTAGACATGCACTTGATGGTCCTCTCTACATCGCTGATTGTATCAATGACAAACCTATACAAGGAATACTCATTGATCTCGTGTGTATAGAGAATGCGATCATTAAGGAATTATTTGTTATACCCTATCTCTTAGTTAATGTGTTACTTTTACCTTATGATTAAATATGATGATAAATTTTAATCAGAACTTTGATATTTTTGAGTAGAAGAATGAAATGCTTAAATAAGTATTATGATGTTATTACATGTAAAATAACTTTCATGTGTTGCAAACCTATGAGTGAATCATCGCATGAGGAAGAAATGTGCTAGAATTACTTGCTTTTTTTTAGCCTTCGGATGCTCACAAGTTATTATAAATAGAGGTGCCCATTCTACCAAATTCTAGACTTATCATTCAGAATTATCTTGATGCTATTTTGTTGTGAGCTGAGAGTTATTTTGGTATATCATATTTGTGGTTTTTGTGAGGTTTAGTTAGAAGTTAGAGGAGGATAGTCAAGTGGATATTGGAAGAGGAATCAATCGATCTTGAGGATTCATACTAGGAAGGAGTTTAATCAATTTAGTAATGCTTCTCCTCATCAATTGGTAGCCAGGTTTTGGGATGTGCGCATTAGTATTGGGGACAGCTAGAATGTATGCACTAGCAATGGGGACATCTAGAATTTATGCACCAATGTGGGGACATCAAGGATGTATTCCCAATTAGGGACATTTGAACCATTTGTATCTTTATGTTGGAAGCTCTTAGAAGCTATGTATTCATTTATCCATCTCTATGAAAATTGTAAATATGAAATGTCATACGGAAATTATGTATCATCGTTATTTAAATTAATGAAAGGAAGTATTTTGTATGCAATGAGAAAGTTTGAAATATGTTTTAAATGTGCACTTATTACTCACGAGAAAAGAATTTTTTTATTTCTCTTAAATGTTAGATGCATAAACTATTCATTTGTGGGTAAAACATAGGAAACTTTTACTGGGTAGAACAATGGGCATGTTACATTCTTGTTTGTGCAAGATCTTTATCAAGATTCTTATGAAAAGTCGAAAGCATGGTTGAAAACTTGTGATATTTTTTCTCACCCTATGATAGGTTTGATCACTCTTCCTCTTAAATTTGGACCAAAACAATTAGATGTCTCATTCTCCATCATCCCAAATTCAAACAAATTTCATGTGAAGATAATTTACCCATGGCTATGCTCCATGAATTTTGTCCCATCTGTTATTCACAAGTGCATAAAGTTTCCCTTTGAAAATGAGATATTTACACTGCATCATAGTTGGTTTAATTATTTTTATTCCTATGACAACTTTCATTGTATTTATTTTGGCCTTAACCTATAAAGCCTTGTGAAGATTTATTTTTCCTATCATACCAAAAAATTAAGGAAAAGTGCGTAGCAGAGTTATCCCTTAGCAATATTCCTAAGAATGATAGGTTCATGTTTGTTCTACCTCCATCACTTGTTATGGATGAACCTAGGCCCCAAGCTAAGACCCTTCCAAGTAACCAAGGTAAGTATGTTGCAATTCCTCCACCTATGTCCTATAAGAGCCCAAGAGACAATCAAATGATTCCTTTTATTCCTTTGAAGATAAAACAAGTGTATAGACCTAAAGAGACAATGGTTGAACACAACCCTCAATGGTTTCTTTAGTTCCTCCCATAAGGGAAGAAAGAAACCAATGGCCAAGAAACCCACTCCTACCTCATCAAAAATAGAAAACCATGCAAGAAGAAACCAAAATGATAAAGAGAATAGTGTAGATGTTATGCTATTTCTTGTCAATTGGAAGAAAATAATAAAATAGTGTATGATAATCCAACACCTATGAAGCAACTCAAGAAGAATTAAAACTTTCACCAAAACAAGACATGGAACCAAAATAAGAAGTGAAACAAGAAAATTCAAATGCTATTGTCATAAAACCTCCCATTGTGATTAAATTGTATGATAATGATGAAATTGCTAAAATTGATGACGAGGTGTATAATGAACTTAATGTTTTATTTTCAAAGAAAATTAACTTTGATGGGGGAAACCATGATGATCCTTCTGATGAGAGTGACCTACCATGTGTTGAACCTGGAGATGCTCCTAGTATGGAAATTGTTGTAGTCCCTCTAGCTAGTTGTTTGTCTTCCCTATAGAATGAACAAGATTGGGATGTGGATGACCTACTTTAGGCTAGCTTGCATGTGTGGTACTCCTTTATGTTTGTTTCATGTGTTCTTTGTGTCTACTTTCATGTGATGTGATCCGTTGTGTTGTGCCACTTAGCATGCCATTACATTTGTGATTTTTCTTTGGATGACCCTTATTGCTATATTGCCACAAGGATACAAATGAAACAAACCTTTCGTAACATTCTTCTATTTTCTATTTGTATCTTCATTCTTCTATATATATGTTGTAACATTGTCTTTTATTTTTATCTTGTGTTTTCATTTTCAGGACAATGCAAGGTGTTGAGGCATTTAGGTCTCTTCCGTATTGACCCAAAGGCTTGTTTTCTCTGCTTTCTCTCTCTCTCTATGTATGTGTCATTCCTCCATTGTGTTCGTCATTCCACAAGTATTTGGGGAATGATTTTAGTTATGAGCTATATTACATCATTGTAGAAAAGGTGTATATTGATCTCGGATTCGTGGATCCCTCCAATATTCATTTCTATTTTTTTTGTCACATTGCATTTAAGGGAAACCCCTTCTCATGATGTAGCTTTATTTGGAAACATATCATTGGCATAGATCTTTCCAAATAAGCTCTTGTGATCTTTTGTTACATGAAATTTATCATTTTCTACTTTAAAGTAATTTCTCACAACATGGTGTTTTGCAATCCCTTTAAAGTGGGGGAATATATTGGAATTTTTGCTTCCCTTTGTTCACATGAATTATACATAGTGATGCATTGACATTGACATTGGAATTTTTTGTTTCACTTTGTTCACAAGAATTGAACTTAGTGTAGTATTGGCATAGTATTTTGACCATTTTGTAGCACCTTATCAGATAACTATCATGGAGTATAACTCTCAGTATGGTTGTCATGGGTACACACCTAGTGAAAAGTGGTCCTCACTAGACCTAGTATGTTTCTCATTTTTCTACCTTATCATGGGGGATCACCTAGTGAAAAGTAGTCCTCACAAGCCCATGTGCCTTCTAATTTATAATTCACCTAGAAAATGTCAAACTTTTCTATTGTGTGAGTCATGAACACCTTTGGTGTGGATCCTAGAATAACATAACCTGTAAGTCCATACCCTCCTTTAACATTTCATGTTAGCATTATATGTGTATGTTGTATTGTTTCATTTCATACATATGTGTGTTTCATTGTACCTATGTTGGTTTTTCATGGGATATTGGATCCTAGGGGATTGATCACCTCCCTTGGTCCTTTTTCATCCTATCTCTTCAACATTTGGACAATCGAGCCCCTCTTGACATATATTTTTCTACTTTAGTGTGAGTCTAAGTGTAAGTTTATAATCACTAAAGTGGGGGCTAAATCTAGTGTCAAAAATTATCACCCTTAACAATTTCACACTATGTTTTGTCCCCCTAAATTTATTGGACCTAATTGAGTACCTAATTTTCTAAATTATGTATTCCAAGGCCTATTTTTATCATTTTTTGAGAGATTGCAAGCATTAAACAAATGGAAGAAATTAATGTTTTTCCCTTGATACATTGTGTCCTAGAAAATAGAGCCATACACCAATGGGTGTATGGGTCCCCCTATTCTATTGGGGACCAATTTTTAGTATGTCGGTGTCATTATTTTAACATTCAAATTTCAAATGTCATCTTTTGGGATTTAATTTTTGAGAAATTAGCACAATTGCATATGAATACCTATTTATTACATCATTTGAAATCTAACAAGAACTAACAAGCATTCATGTGAGAAAAAACTATTGTCAAAATCATTCAAGAGTAAGTCAAGAGTAGCATTTCAGAGCATTATTACAATTTAAGATCCAAGCATCATGTCAAAGCGTATGTGTTTTCATGTTGTCATTATTTTGTGAAGGCTAATACTTTTGTAGGTCTCCAAAGCATTCAAGAAAATCAAGCAAAGAAAGATCAAGACCTTGAGATGATGTGCATGACTTCAGTCCTTCAAGGAAGCCATTGAGGGGTGGTGAGTTGCAACACTTTGTGATTTCATCATTCCTTCCTTTCAATTATCCATTTATCATTGAAATTTTCAATTTTGGAAGTGGAAAAACTTACATGGGGTTTGACTGAGGAAAGACTCTAAATATCCCAAGATTTTCCCTCTCTTTGAATGTGTAGGTTATATGTTTGAAGAGTATTGAAGAATCATTGAAGACAAGTTGTTCATTGTTGCATTCAAATCCCTAAATCTCATCAAGCCACAAAAACTCACCTATAGGATTATTTGACAACATCCTAACAACTTTGTAAACATAAATCATAAGCTCAGATTTGTCATAAAGGGACTCCAAAAGTATAGCAGGACACCCTATCAAAGACCCATATGCCCCTAGGCATCCCAATCCTCCCATTCAACTCAAAACCAACTTTTTAGGATAGGTACATAATCTCCTGCATTTTCTAGATCTACCTGCAAACTATTGTTTCAATGTGTTAGTTTTTGGGATCTTTCATTTTCCATATTAGGTCATATAGTATAATTAGGTTAATCATAACAAATCAAATCCAAATCATTTCGATCTATTTCTAGAATCTCAAAGAAGAAGATCCAGGTCTGATTAGCTCACCTTCATGGTTGATAGTCAATTTAGTCACCTTATTGATCTCCCTCTTTAACGAAATATAGGAAAATGGCCCCTTGCTATCCTAGGTTCTTTGCATTGAGGACCTAGGATCTCTTTTTCTACATTTTAGTTGCATTTGAATTTTGATTTTCCAAGTATAAAAATTAAATCTAGAATATTTTTCTAAAGGAATCTTCATCTCTAAAAAACACTCAATAAATAAAAAATAATGACTAAATTAACCTTTTACTCCACAATCTTATATACTCATAGTTTATGTATTATGTTCTTCAAGTAAATATTCATAGTTTCATGGTGTATAAAATGTTTCATAGAAAATTTCTAGCATTGTAAGCATTACGGCTTAACTGTACAAGGAATCCAACACTAGGAAAAATCTCATTCTATCTCCATGTCATGCTTGATCATTCAAAAGCCTTTATAACCATACATGGTTGTATGCATGATGATGACCAAAATTTTAATTTTTTGTCTAGATTCATGCCTTTTAGGGTGTGTGCATTGGATCCTTCACTTATGGAGATCATTCATCCTTCAACAATGGTCTTTAAGCAAACATTTGAAGAAAAAATAACACCTTCTATTCTCCCATCCATACCTTTTTCCACTATAAGAATGAAACAAAACCTTACACAACTGGGAAAAGAACCACAAAAAAATCTCCTTCATTATTGAATCTCTAGATTTGATCACATAAGAATTGTATAGGAGAAAATTTGTACCCCTTGTGTAAATTCCCCTTTTGCATACCTGTTACAGTAATAATGTTAATCACTTAATTAATTAGATCATATTGATTTAATAATTAAGACACATTTTAATTTATTTTCACTTAAGCTAAACTTAGGCCCATTAATAATTAATTAATTATTAATATTAATTACTCATCCTAGGGTTTTCACTTTTAGGGTTTTTGATCTCCTTTCGTAAGGATTGATCTCATTGTAATTGTTAATTCAATATTCAATAATCAATATTGTCTCCATATTTTTGCTCCAATTTCTCTTTTGTGTGTGACAAGTTTTCCTTAAAAATATCATCCAGGGATTGATGGATCCCAATCATGGATTCTAACATGGTATCAAAGCTCCAAATTTGAAGGTTCTTTTTCGCCTTACAGTGATTTTTCTATGCATCTTGGTGCAAGGGTTTCAAGCAAGGCATCCCTTTTGCAAGATCTGGGGGTAGCAATTTTTTCGAGGCATTTTGAACCCAAACAGAGGTCACCATCACGTTCGCAATGGCCAAAAACCCTAGGAATGCCTATCGTTTAGTCAATTTCTGAGTAGTTGAAAAAAAGAAAAAGAAATAGTCAGAGAAGTCGTATGGCCTCTCCAACACATAGTTCGAGGTGAGAAATTTTCAAAATTTTCAAAAAAAAAAAGGTTTTAAAACCTATGCCTCCCATTATAAACCCAACACCGCCAAGCAGCCACCCAACAACCACCAAGCGACCCCCAATCCGCCACCGCCACCGCCCTCCTCCATCTGCCAACCCTGGAGGGCTTAAGTTTTTAGCCAGTGGTCTTCTCGCCACCCGGGCACCTCTTTCCAGCCCTTCTGTTAGTTCTCAGTGCCCCCTATGGTCAGGTGGTTGACCAGGGGCCGGCGACCTTAGCCCCTCTACACCAATAGGTGGTCCTGCGTAGGACCAAGCACTTATTTTTAAACACCAGGGGCCTATTGAAGGGCTTATTGGCTTTTTTGGAGGTGTTTTACAAAATTTGGTGTATCTTGGGCATTTCAACTCTATTTTTCCCAAACAAATAGACATTGGAAAGCTAGTTCTAGCGAATATCTAATGGTGCAGGTTTTATTTTTTGGGTTTTCCGTTTTGATGTTTTTTTGCCAACCAAAGTGAAACTTTGTTTATGCACTTCCAGGGGCGTAACTTTTGCATCTAGAATCCATTTTTCGCAAACAAATAGGCATCAAAAAAATTTTTTAGTGCTCTTTCTAGATCTGCAACTTATTTCATCAGTTTATTTACTAGGTACATGGAGATTCCTCTAAAGTGTTGTTTTCTCTTTTTGGCTTTCTAGCTTTCAAAATTATACTAGGGTTTGGTTTTTCATGTTGTGGGGGTGTATTTTTTCTTATTTTCTATATATTCAATTAAAAACCAAAAAAATATTCATTAAACACATTTACAAAACCAAAACATCATGGTGGATACCTCTTATGTTGATCGCCTTACCCCACATAATTATCACAACTGGAAGGCATACATGATGAGACTTTTTATGTCAAGGGGTTATGGTCTTGTTTGGATGAGAATCAACCACCATTGACACATCCTTTTGAGGTTCTACAACATAGGATCAGGATGGATTAGGCCATGGGTTTGTTATCACTACATGTTTCAAATATTTTACTTTTTCACCTGGAGGGTTGCACAACTCCCTGAGCTATGTGGACTAAGTTTCATGATCTCTTTGGCACCATTAATTAGTTTTGGGCACTTCAAATTGAGGCATATTTAAATTCTTTGGTACTTGATTCTTTTCCGTCTATTAAGGATTTCTTGATGAAATTCAAATCACTCAGATCTTTTTTATAGGGTTGTGGTAAAACCAAAACAAACACTGAGTGTATCTACTTGATTCTATCTAAGCTCTGAGGTTCATTTCAGATATTCTCTTCTACTTTCTACTCCATTATGGATTCTTTGGGTCCATGATTTACCATGCCTACATTTGAGGTATTCTATGATTGGTTATCATGTGAGCAGTCCAAGTTATCACAGTTGGATGCTCTTTCAGGCTCACATCACCAAGCATTGATAGCACAGTCATCTCAGGGGAAGCAAAAGTAGAAGCAGAAATAGAAACCAAAGACCACAGAGCATGGGAAGGATTCTAGTTCATAGAACACCTCTAATTCACCTTCTCCTAAGGGAGAATCATCAAAAAAAGAAAGACCTAAGTGTGCTTATTGTACTAAGCCAGGACATGATGAGTCTAAGTGTTATGAGAAGAAGATAGATGGATATGAAAAACAGGTTTCATATTTGATAGCTCTTCTTGAAAGGAACAATATGCATCACTCTTCTTCATCTGCATCAAGTGGGTCTTCTTCTTCATCATCATTCCAGATAGATGGACAATCCAAACACAAGGGTCATTCATTATGTGCAACCACCAGTTCACATTCATCTAGATGACTACTAGATTCAAGTGCTTCACACCATATGGCATCTTCTCAAGACATGTTCTCATCTTTCGAGGCTATGTCCTCACCACACATATTGATGGGTAATAACACTTATATGAGTGTATGTGGGAAAGGTTCTATCAACATTGATGATGGTACATTCAGTGATGTACTATGTGTACCATATTTTTCCACTAACCTTCTCTCCATCTATCAGATTGCTCATAGTGGGATAGGGAAGATAGTTGAGTTCACACCTGATTCAATGCACATTAGAGACATTTAGACTGGCAACATTGTTGCAACAGGGACAATTGATCATTCTTCCAGATTGTATGCATTCACACACTTTGGTCCATCATCTCCACTATCTAAGTATCACTCTCTTTCTACAAGAGAGCATGTAGTATCTAAGGTGAAGTTTGGTCACTTGAGCTTATGTGTTCTTCCATCTGTTCATGAGACCAGTGTTGATACTTCTACACCTCTACCTCTTGTTGAGATCATATTTGTTCAACATGATTCCTCTTCAGCTTTGACTAACATTGTAGCTCCAATCATCGAGCCATCAAGTGTAGTTGTTGAGGCCATATAAGAGGATATTCATTTCCTCATGGATGATAGATTCAACACATCTATTATCCCATCTTCAATGGAGATTTCATTTCAGGATCATCTTGAGTTGTTTGATGTTGATACATTTGATTCAACATCCTGTCATTCATACAATGTTGCTACATTTGATTCAACATCATGTTATTCAAACACTCATGTGGCAGTTCGGTTCTTCAGTGAGCATAATCCAGGGCTTCCATTTTCACCTCATATCCAAGGATTTCCTCTTCCTCAACCATTGAATTTGTTTATTCGTCTGAGGAGACACATTGGTTTGATCATTGGCATAGGGGTTCTCTCATTCTAGGGGGGATTTGGAGTCTCCACTCTCTCTCATGGGGGGTATATGATTGTATATCTACATATGTTCTTGAGAGAGTCTCTTGAGACATTCCATTTGTACTTTCCTTTTCAGCATCTCTTTTAGGAGAGGAGTTTTTTCCCATGTAGTTTCCTCCTTTTCTCCACTTTACGAAGATTTCATTGTACTTGGGTACCTCATCAGGCCTTGTTGTTGGGACCCATTCTGCATCCATATTTGGTTTCATGCATTTTTCCTTAGTTTTTTAGCTTCTCCCTAAGTTCATCTTAAGGGGGGGTATTGGAGTAATAAGGTTAATCACTTAATTAATTAAATCATATTGATTTAATAATTAAGTCACCTTTTAATTTATTTCCACTTAAGATAAACTTAGGCCCATTAATTATTAATTAATTATTGATTTTTCATCCTAGGGTTTTCACTTTTAGGGTTTTTAATATGCTTTCATAAGGATTGATCTCATTGTAATTCTTAATTCAATATTCAATAATCAATATTGCCTCCATATTTTTGCTCCAATTTCTCTTTTGTGTGTGATAGGTTTTCCTTCAAAAGATCATATAGGGCTTGTGGGATCCCAATCACAAATTCTAACAATACCCTCACCTTAGAAAATCAAATTCGAAGGAAAAATTCCACATCACCCATCTAGAATGCATCCATTTGGCACGTGTTTCATGTGGTAGTGGGGGAATTTTCATTAAGGACATGAGCACGACACGTGGACATCTATGCAGCATGTTGTCATCCTAATAGATTCCTGCCCCTGAGTTCGTAGGGTTGTTACACTCCTCATTGGGGATAATTTGTAATGCCTCTGTGCGACCAACCAACCCAAAAAATGGTTCATTTAAGCCTTCAAAGGCATTCATTCCAAAATCACTTCATCTTTTTCACACTCACTTCATCTTCTTCACATCCTTGAACATTTTCATTCCATCCTCTCACAATTTCATCAATCTACACAAATCCATTGAACATTGCAGCAGCTTGATACTCCATCAACTTTACTTTTGTATGTGTGAGGCTACCATATAATTTGCGATCTTGGAGTCTTGTGAGACGTCCCTTCATCACCATTTTGGATTTGGTGACTTTGCCAAGTTTGTTGCTTGCATTCTCCCTTCATTGGCCTTGAGGGACTTTGGGTGGATGTGGTAATGCTTCACTTCTCCTTTTGTGGTTTGATAGAGTAGTGTAGTATTCTTTTGTAGTGTTCAAAAATATCTCTTTCTCTTCTATTTCCTTTATCATACTTCTTGCTCCATTTCTTTTCTTGCTATCCATGGAGGTGGAAACACCAAAGCATGGTTTTAATTGAGGCAAACCCCTATACAACTCCAACAATTTTCCCTTCTTTCTTGTGTGCAGGTGAACATGTGCATGCAACTTGTTGGAAAACTATCCCTTTAGTGAGTTGATATTTTTCACCCTTATCTTTATCTACTTACTTTATCATTTTAGCACCTACTTTTCGTACTTTATTGTTCTATTTATTTCATTAAAATCAGTTAGCTAGGTTGTCAGTAGGCTTCTGATAGTTTCCTTATTGTACTTTACATTTTCTATTCATACAGATGCCAATGCACCAAAGAGACACCAGTGCATCACGTTGTCATCCCATACCTGCACTACCATCCTCAAAAAAAAGAGTTGTCTAAGGTGTAGTTCAGACTCTAGAAACTAACTTGTCTAGCCCCAAATAGATTTTTAGGTCTATAGAGTGACATAAGCACTTGAGAGTTCTCCTAATTTTTTATCTTCATCCCAAGACACCCATTAGAGTGAGGTAAGTTAGGGGAACCCTCTTCTCTCAGCTCTCAGTGACCTTGGAGTCTTGAGGTGGTTGGTCCCCCTCTCTTACATTTTGGTGAACTCAATGTGAACAACGTCTATCCATTTTCCTGTGTTGAGACTTTTACCCCACACCTGGTGGTTGAGTGTTGTGAAGGTTTATGTGCATCACAATGTAGTCCATGAATTCTACGTACATTGTTAGGAGAAGTGTGTGACACCTATCGATGGAAAATACTAAGGTCACTTCTATTTTTTTCTCCAGTTTCTCCATTGGTCTAGCTGTTGACCATAATACAAGTTTTCCTACAAATTATGCTGATGAGATGGGTTTCATAGAAGAGACCACTCATGTTCCTACCCCTCCAATATCCCCTATGGCTTCATCTATAGATGAGGATGATCTTTGGCATATTCCTATAGATAACTTTTTGGCATTAGATAATAGATTGCTAGACCTTGTGAACCATTTAGAAAAAGCCTCGGGCATGGAAAGAGCCACTAGGCTTACTAGCGAGGTGAGACATTTGCAAGGGAAATTTCAAATAGGCATAAAATTTATACATAGCCTTTCCAATCTAACCGAAGCTTATATCCCCTCATATAAGCCTAGGTCAGGTACTACCCGAGGAAAAGTGCTTGATACTTATGAAAGACAAGTAGTTGTTTAAATTCTAACCACGTCTGTATGCATGGCCAAGACAGGCCCTTTGATTAGTGTTTCCTCTACTTATTTGAAACCTCCTAGTCTCAAGGTGAGTAGAATGCCCCTTGGGTTCAATTTCACCCCTCCTACTGCCTCTAGTGGTGGGGGCCCTGATGGAATGAGTAGTGGCAGTTTGGTAGCAGGGGTGGTATTGGTGAAGGTGGCTTTGGCGAAGGCCATGGTGGTGTTTTTAATAGTGGAGGTGGCTTCGATGGAGGCCCTACCAATGGTGATAGATCCAATGATGGTCATAGGGGTGGCTTCAAAGGTGGCTCTAGAGGTGGTTCTAGCGGTAGTGGTTCTAGAGGTTCCACTGGTCCTTTATCATCTTTTGACTCAGTTCTAAATTCCCTTCTCCAAAACATGGGTCAAATGCAAAACTAGTTGGCAAGCCTTTCTTAGGCCTCTGCCTAGCCTATGTTTCAACCTTTCTTCCAACATAGCCCATTATTGGTAGAAATATTGAGTACTCCCTTCCATAAGGAATGGAGATTCCCAAATTTGAGAAGTATGATGGAAAAGGGGACCCACAAACACATGTTTCTACCTTTAATTCCATGTGTATAGACTTCTTCCATCACAATAATTTGATGGAAAAATTATTTCCCCAATTTATCAAGGATACAACACTTGAGTGGTACTTTTCCTTGCCCAACAATTCTATATTTTCATTTGATCAACTTGTAAATTAGTTTCTCCAACAATTCCAAACTAACATCAGTCTGAAGATGACCTTCTCGGATCTCATCTGATGCAAGCAGGGGTAAAATGTGAAGATAACTAATTTCATAGTGTGATACCAAGAACTCTTCTCACAGATCTCATGCCCATTGCTCAACTCTGATGCACAAAAGGTGTTCATAGGTAACCTGCAGAGATCTTGGCAAGAAAAAAATTCCCTAATGAAGTACCCTACCTTTGTGCATTTGTGTGCCTTGTTGCGGGAATATCAACAAATGGTGGTTTAGTTCGGGGGATCCTCCTCGTGCTCGCATTCAAAAGGAAGATGTATTGTATTTATCTCAGGAAAGGGTAAATTTGTTATGAATTTTATTTCTATGACAAATGATAATGGCCTTAGATGCACCAGGAAGTCTGCAAAGTTAGCAAAATCTTATTCTTCACTAACTTTTTATCCTAGTTGGACCTAGGGTCGTAGATACTACCTTTGATGTTATTCTAGAATCTAATTTGTTTAGGGTGAAGTTAGGCATCCCATGGCTAGCTTCCATGAAATAAATCACTTTTGTCATTCATAAATGTCTAAAATTATCACATGATGGTGTTGTGCATGTCGTGCATGACACTGGATATTAGTCATTGGTATCCCATGGGGGATATTCATTGGATCATTTTTGGCCCGCCTTGATTGGTCCACTTCCCTCGAGAACGCACATACTTTACTAAAACTATGTGAAGTATAAGACCAAGGGTAAAGGACATCCCAAAGTGACCCCTTTGGTAGTGCAGCAACAAGCTGCCTCCTCTTTGAAAGGGAAGAGAGAGGTCTCCCCATCCTCGGGGTGCCTCTTCTACTCCCCTATTTGAAGAATAATTTTGGATGTCTATTGTTGGATTCCACATAATAAGTTCGATGGTTCCTACTTGGTGCAAAGCCAAGATTAGGATATCGGACCTTGCTAGTGTGCCTCTTGGACCTTGGCCCTACTTGTAAGATAGAAGAAAAATTCCTTGCGGGGAATCCTCTATGTATTTGCCTCTATTGCCTCCTACTACTCCTGCTCCTATGACAATGAATGGGAAGAGGCCCACCACTGAGGTGCTAGAGGTGACTCCCCCTGCTATCTCTCAATCTCCTCCTCCTTCTCTTGTTCAGGAGCTTGTCCCTTCATTACAGATGAATGCGATGGACACCCCTATGGCTAATTAGGAGCCTTCTATCCCATCCCAACTCTAGGCCTCTAGCTCCAAGAGTTGTAAGAACTGACTTATGAGTGAGTGCAAGTGTCGGTGAAAGGCTCTCATGGCTAAGTAGGCTCCTTTGCAGAGGAAGGAAGGGGAGTTGACCTCCCCTGATTCAAAGCCTCTTGTTGTGTCCTCCTCTCTCATCCCCTTTTCTTTCGTTCAATCGAATTCGGTCTCACTTTTAGCTCTTGTTGTGAGTGTCAACACCCAAGACCCTACAAGGGTGTCAGTTTTTATCACTCCTTTAGACAAGCTACCTCTTTTGATGTCCCTTCTAGACATCCTGCCATTCCCTAAACCCATGGACATGTCAAATACCTCGATGGTGTCCTCCATGGTTTTCTCCTCCTCCTTCGCACCTCTTTCCTCATTTGTGGGAAGTTCAAATTGTTCGACGAATAAAAAGGTGGAGGTTGGCCCTTCTAGAAATGGGGGGAATAAGAGGAGCACACCTTATCCAATAGGTGGCCATGTATTAGCTTGTGTCATCCTAGTGACAGAGAAAGTTATTTCTTATCCTAAGCTCGTCACTGCTCCTCAGTCGCTTGCTGAGCCTAGCAGTGAATCTCAAGCACTACCTCCCCTATTCATTGAGGTAACACATGGCACTCCCATGAAGTGCATGTTTAACTCTTTGGATGAGGTCTCGGCCTTGTCAGCAATCTTCATGAAATCGCTGACCATTGCTCCATAAGAGCTTAGCAAAGAAGACCTTGTGGGGCCTTCTTACTTGGCCCTTGTTGTGGGAGGGTTAGAAACACCTCCCATTAACATTCCACCACTGCAAGATCATCCACCTTCCCCATATAATGATCTAGATTGGGAAGTAGATGACCTCTTTCTCGATGAGTGTTAGGGGGGACCTATTCTTTACCTTTAGATTAGGTGTGTGTTTTTTGTGATGTGTTCCCCCATGCTTGCATTGTGTTCCTGGATGAAGCTTGTCACCCTTGTAGGTGCTTGGATATAGGAGTTATTATGTTTCATAAACTTCATCTATTTTTGGCATCATTCTTCCTCTGTTATGTGTTTCAATTTTTGACAAATTGGGGACAATGCAAGTGTTGGGGGCATTTAGGCTTCCCTTCCATGTTGACCTATTTTATTTTATTTTACTTTGTTTTCTCATGAATTATTCATATGGTTTGATATAGTAGGGGGTTAATGATAGTTCATCTACATACTACTATAATTATATATATTTATGAGCAGCTCTGACCTCGAAATATCAAAACGCCCTGGTGTCCTTTGTCTATGATGTTATTGTTTCTTTTTTATACTTTTGATATCTTTCTCTCTTCTTTTCTTGAGTTGTGATGTTGTGGTGCCTATGTTTTGTCCCTCGTGTGTGTGAAAACATCACCATGGTGACATATTGCTATGTCCTATGGGCCACAACATCAGTTTTTCATTCTTTCTTTTCTCTCCTTAGGATGGTGCATGCCTTTGCATTCAACACACACCACCCTAAGGGGGGGTTGTCATGCCAACTTCAATTTTCATAAAATGCATTCACACACCAATAAATCTTTTCTCAAAAAACTTTACAATTTTTTTTTTAAAATCACATTCTCAATTTGCACCCTTAGCGGAGTATGTTTCCTTCATCATGGGTTCACAAACAAAGAAATTGAAGAACTTTCCTCTGATGAGGGAGAAAATTTTCTTGCAAGTAAGCCTTGACCTTCCCCTCATGTGGGGGAATTTTCTTCCATTCAAATTCCTTGATGAAGTGAACATCTTTCAAAAGGATTCCTTTATGTTGAATTGATTTGCAAAAAATGCTATCTTACTTTCAAATAGCACATCCCTTGAGTGGACCCCTCTTCTTTTGAAGGGTTCCTAAGGGACCCCTTTGAAAGCCTTTTGATTTCTTGATTGTCTGTTTGTTTTCCTGCATGGCTAGTTTTTGTTTTCTAATATGCTTTATTTGTGGATTAACATGTTGCTTTGCAGGTGTGCCTATGAAGTCCCCCTTTCACTGGGCTTCCTTCATGAAAGAGAACTTGGGGGAATGCCTTCTTTGCAGGTGTGAGGGACTTTGAAGCACTTGCATCCTATGGGATTTGTCCATCGTTGGTCTGCAGACCTTCAGTGTACTTTATGCAACTTCATAGTTCTCCAGAGCTACGAAGTACTTTTTTTTGAGCCTCCTTAGGAGAGAATACCTGTGGAGTCCTTTTCCTACCCCGCACTCTCAAATTCACCAAATTGTGGTTTGCTTCCTTGATGGTTCAGGTATACATTTCTAACCCTTTGATCTACTTTATCAAATGCTCATTGATACTTGCACTCGCTAAAGTGGGGGAAAAATGTATAGGACCGAATTTTCACCACTTGGGTAAATTACCTTTTGAATATCCTCACCTTAAAAAATCAAATCTGAAGGAAAAATTTTGCATCACCTATTCGGAATGCATCCACTTGGTGCATGTTTTATGTGTCAGTGGGGGAATTTTCGTCACGGATGCCAGAACGGTGCACAGATTTCTATGCAGTGCATTGTCATCCCTAATATATTCCTACCCATGAGTCTGTAAGGACACTACACTCTTCATTGTGGATAGTTTTTAATGCCTTTGTGCAACCAACCAACGCAAAATCGGTTCATTTTGGCCTTCAAAGGCATTCATTCGACAATCACTTCATCTTTTTCACACTCACTTCATCTTCTTCATATCCTTGAACGTTTTCATTCCATCCTCTCATAATTTCAGCAATCTACACAACTCCATTGAACATTGCAACATCTTGATACTCCATCAACTTCACTTTTGTACGTGTGAGACTATCATAGAAGTTACGAGCTTGGAGTCTTGCAAGAACTCCCTTCATCACCATTGCAACTATGGTGACTTTTCCAAGTTTTTTTCTTGCATTCTCCCTTCATTGGCCATGAGAGCCTTTGGGTGGAGGTGGTAACACTTCACTTCTCCTTTTGCATTTTGATAGAGTAGCATAGTATTATTTTGTAGTGTTCTCTCTTTCTCTTCTATTTCCTTTATCATACTTCTTACTCCATTATTTTTTGGCTATATGTGGAGGTGGAAACACCAAATTAGGGGTTTAACTGAGGCAAACCCCTATACAACCCCAAAAAATTTCCCCTCTTGCTTTTGTGCAGGTGAATATGTGTGTAGAGCTCATTGGCGAACTAGTGCTTCAATGAGTTGATATTTGTCTCCCTTATCTTTATCTACTTACTTTATCATTTCAGTACCTACTTTTCATAATTTATTATTTTATTTATTTCAATAAAATTAGTTAGTTAGGTTGTCAATAGGCTTTTGGTAGTTTTCTTACTGTACTTTTTTCTGGTCGTATGGATGCTAGTGAACCAAAGAGACGCTAGTGCATTATGCTGTCATTCCAGACCCGCGCTATCGTCCTCGGGTAGAGAGTTGTCTGATGTGCATTTCGAACTTGAAAAACCAGCCTGTCTAGCCCCAATTAGATTTTTAGTTTTGTAGAGTGACATAAGCACTTAAGAGTGCTCTTCATTCTTGATCCTCATCCCAAGACACCCATTAAAGTGAGGTAAGTTTGGGAAGCCCTCCGCTCTCGGCTCTCCATGACCTAGAGTCTTGATGTGGCCAGTCCCCCTCTCTGACAAGAACAAGAATTCTTAACATGTCTACAACTTCTTCATCGTCCATACACATAATTCTTTCATTCTTCGCATGCCACTGCCACAAGCACAAGATCAAACTGCTTTGATACCAAAATGAGAGTGTAATTTTTTATTATATATTTATTTGATGAGTTGAAAGATGATTTATACAGAGGAGAAATGCATTTGTTAACTATAATTGCATAACCGACTGACTACATGACCGACTACATTATTAAACAATGTAATATTATCAACTGCTACACTAACAATTATCTCAAAAAATACCCATAATAATAGATGCACTTCTTGAATTTTTTTATCAAACTAAATAAAATCTTAATAGTTTGGATGGTAATGTTCTCTTGCCTAAAAAAATTCCATCCTCTACATAAAATTATAATAGAGTTGGAAGATATATTTTCTTGCCTAAAATGTTTTCATCAACTCTAGATAAAATCCTAACAAAGTTGGAAGAGAATGCCACATTTAAATATTTTCTTAGTTAATATTTGAACCAAAAATTTATTAATTTAATGAATCAATAATATCTTAATCCTAGATAAGATCTGATATAGTTAGAGGAATCATGGCCACTCCAAGTCTTTACATATTTCTGTATTCCTAATGACAATTATCAATGTCTTAACCTTAAATAATATCCAATAGAGTTAAAGCAATCATGGAAAATACGTTTTCATGTAAACATACTTCTTAAGAAATAAGAAATTTGTTTCTATTGTAAAACTCATTACTCCAAAACATAAAAAACAATTCACAAAGTTTCAAATTTAAAAAATAAATAACATTTTTTTCAAAAAAATTCAATATCCAAGTTCCACCATTAAAGAACCTTCAATTTAAAAATTAAAAATTAAAAATACAAGATATAAAAAATCTCTCATTGTCTTAAATTCACCCAATAAGAAAAATATAAAACCATGTAAATGTTTAAAGAATTTCATGAAATTCATATTTTTCAAATTTGGTAAGCTAAACAAATAAAAATAATTCAATATGCAAAAATAATAAAAGAAAAAAAAGTGGGTTTCTAAATTAAATTATTATTTTTGTATTTTTGGTGCAAAAATAAAGTGTGTTTCATTCGTATACCCTAGGAAGATTCTTAACTCATCAAAGTAAACATTGACTTTCAAAACATGATATTAGCTAATTTTGAGAGAAAATGGATATTTGTTGTAAATTAGATATTATCTTGCATTTGAGCAAAGTGAGTGAAAAGTATTTATCCTATGATTTTATTTTTCTTATGATGTGTATTTTCTTAAAATTTCTTGCTTCTTGCTTGGAAAAAGATTACAAGTGGATTGAAGAGGGGTTTGAAATTTGCCTCTTGAAGTAAAAAGATTAAGTTTTTTTATTCATTAGAGGTATTTTTTATTGTTCTTTTGTTGTAGATTTATTACAAATTTTATAAAAATAGAAAGTTTGTTGTGTAGTTCTAGTTTATGAAATGAAAGATTATATTAGGTTTTGTTCAAAATTTTGTTCATGTTTTTAATAGAGTGTTAGTTTGAAAATGATAGTTGTAGGAAAATTATTGGTTGAGATTGTTGGAGAATTATTTGGTAGTTGAGAAATTCAATTATTTTCATTTTCATAGTTTACAAAATTTGGAGAATATGTGTTTCATATTCAATCTCTTGCAAAATTTATTTAAAACTTATATAGCTACATATTTATGTTGTTGGGTGAATGTGGGACAAGAGGGTACTTTTAAAATTTTGTGTTTGGTTGTATTTTATTTTTAATTTTGTAAATTCAAGGTTCTCTAATGGTGGAAATTAGATATTGATTGTTTTTGAAAAAAATAAATATATTTTTAATTTGGACTTGTGAATGGTTTTTATTTTGTGGAGTAATGATTTTTACTAAAGAAATAGATTGCTTACTCCTTGAGAAGCATGTTTGCATGAAAAACAAAATTTCCATGATATGAAGTAAGATGGGTTAACAATACTAAGCAAACTATATGAACACCTCCAAGTAATCACCATTAAGATTTTACCTATACTTGTACACTTCAATCATAAATTATGCTATCTTCTCAATATGTAGCAATAGCTAAATAAAATGGTAAGATCAACCTATCATCAAATATATCACATTTCAATATATATTTATGACATTGTCATAATATAGACAATACATTATTTAATCATTTAGTAAATAAGATAGAGCAAGATTTAATACAAGTAGAAATGAAACAAGATTTTTGTTAAAGCTTTGCACAAAACTCTCTAAGAAAAGGCCAAAGTTGACTCTAAATATATCAAGGAGGATACAGTGAAAGGTTAGGTGCGAGATGAAAGAAAAATAACACTTGAAAGGCAAGGGAAATAGACAAAGGAACTATAGTGCTAGAACTCTTCTTTTTTATGAATTTAGCTGAAATTGGTATTTTCAATTGATAGCAATTATGAAATTGTCAAGTCACTATCAAGATGATTGCATTAATCTCCCAAAAGAAATGTGTCAATTTTGAAATTTCCTAGGCATAATTGAATGTGTGCCAAATATTTTGAGACTCCCACTTGTAAAAAACCAACAATTTTACCAAATTTGGTTCAAAACAAAAGGTTTTGAAGCATAGAAAACCAACAAATAGACATGGTGTTACTAGATGTTAATAAACAATTGCAAAGGGGACTAAGGGGACTTATATTTGAGGCTAAAATTGGACATTATGTTTTATATTATGATGGCATTTTGAGTGACATCAATCATGGTCAAATTTAAAATATGACCAATGCAAATTCAAATACTTATAATGGCTAGACTAGGTCTAGATCATATAATGAGACCTTTTCTACACAAAATTGTCTAAGACGTCCTAATCACAGATCTACATTCATATTCTACTTAAAAAATATTCTATCATAACATCAAACTAACCAACAAAAATAACCCACCCATTACCAAACCAAATTAAAAAGCTACCCAATCCTAGACTCCAATCACTAAAGTCATTTTTTGGATCTAATTTGTTATTATAATCTTGAACCATTCTATAAAACATTCTACGATGGAATTAGAATGAGGGCAACCAAAACATATACTCAATGAGGACCAAAATAAGTCCCAACACACCTCAACACGCTTCCATGAACTTTGTAAGTAGTGTTTAATAGAAGGTTGGCCAACACTAGTGAAAAGCACATTAAAAAATTAAGCACATGCATCCTTAACTCAATCCAATCCTTCTGGACAACAAATTTCACTTGAACATGACCTCATCAACTTACTTTCAAAACTGCAATTCATAAAACCAAAATACGACAAAATCTAGGAGCAACTACATTTCTCCCAGACCACAACCAAAAATACTGAAATGCACAGACACATATTGGTGAAGATATCTCACACTGTACAATGATCCATAAGCCCAAATTCTGGATACAACAACTACCAACAACCATGCACAATATTTCTAAACCATACAAGAATAGAAACACATGTTGGAGTATATCCAAGAGCATACACAAAATACTTGCAAACCTTCTTTATTACAATTTTCTCAATATCCTTGACATATACAACAAATAACCAACTATCAATGACATCAATGCCAACAACTAGTTAACCAGTTGACATCAATGACAACACCTTAATATTTGCAACAATCTCCCCCTTTATCATTGATGGCAACACATGATGTGAAAAACCATCAAAGACAACACAACAAATTTTATCATTTCCTCATGATTTTATTTTACTCTCTCAACACAACTCATGAGTAAACTTTTCCACATGATTCTTTCTCCCCCTTTGACATCAATGAAAAAGGAAAAAACATATTTAACATTTTTTTCCCCTTTGTCATAAATAATATTACTAGTACTGAATACTCTCCCTTAGGAGTATACCTAATCAATTGCATAATGACAACACAAGACACTACCTACTCCCCTTGAGAGGTAGCCACCAACATTAGGCCAAATAGAAGATAGATTCATAGATCCAATAGATTGATGCATCTCCATATACATCTAGTTCAACAAGAGAGGGGCAATAACCCCTAGCTTCTCCTAGAGATACTCAAAAGTATCTATAGGAAAAGCCTTAGTAAATATTTCTACAATCTGATCCTTTGTAGGTACATACTCAAGATTTACTTCATTCTCCATAAATTTTTCTCTCAAAAAGTGATACCTTATTGATATATGCTTTGTCCTTGAGTGCATCACTAGATTCTTTGAAATGTTAATTACAAACACAACAAACAAACACATAGTTACGTTCATATGCAAGATAAAATAAGGATTCCCCATGAAATCCATTTATAATGCTCAAAATAGGAGAAACAATAACAAAACATGAGAAGCTAAAGCAATCCTAATTAAGCATGCAAACTCTTGATCCCATGGGGGAATTGGTGCCAATTGGTGTGTCAAAATTGGCCCTTTCCCCAACTCCTTTGTTGCAATGTTGATGATTTGATGAGTGATCCACCTTGATGAAGATTCAATCAAGCTCCATGATGAAAAATCTACATAACCTAGCTAAGAATTTGATGGAATGAATGAAACTAGATATGTTTGAGGATGAAGTTGATTATAGTAAGTTTACTCAAATTGTGGATGAAATTAAGTATAGTAGACTTCCTTGGATTTGTGGATGTTAGAATGAGAGGAAGAGTCTCTCATTTATAGATTTCCAAATTGGAAGAAAGAGTGAAATTGAGCAATGTGGGGTCATTCAACATCCAATGGCCAAGTGCCACTTGTCAAGATGTGAATGGTTGAAGGTTGTGCACATTTTGGTCAATGTGCATGATCAATGTCATTAGGTGGAATCTGAAATTGAGGAAATGAAATGTAAGAGGGAAAAAAGAATGAAATAAATGCCACTTGGCTCAATGCACAAGGACATATAAGAGGAGTGAATGCTTTGTTGGAAGGACAAATCCACTTGGATTTTGAATTCAAATTTGAAGGAATATTCCTCCTTTATTCCATGTTGAGAGAAAATGGAGATTCAATAAATTAATTAAATCTATTTTCATGTGCAAGTGGTAAAAACCAGAGGATGGAACATGATTTAAGATTAAACTAATCAAAGATTAATTAATGTAATGAAGAATTAGGAGATGTGACAATTTAGACTTAAATTTATGCATTGATTTAAATCAAATTGAGAGGAAGGGTTTAATTAAATAAATGTTTTGATTTATTTAACTAAAGGGGATAATGTTAGATTAAGTCAAATAAGGTTTAATTTATTCAATTTAATAAGAGAACTTTAGAGATTTAATCAAATAAGATGACTTATTTAATTAAAGAGGGATTGAGGATTAATTAAATTAAACTAATTAATCTAATCAACAAGGGAGAAAGACTTAATTAAATAAATATTGATTTATCTAATTAAGAGATAAAAAAGTGATGATAAGTTGAGAGTATTATTTTGGATGAAATGATGTTAGTATTCAGGATCAAGTATGTCAGTATATTTTCCATGTCTACATTTTGCCACTCTTTGAAGCAATGCACTTGTTGCATTGATTCAAAGAATAAACTATTGTGATCAAAGTTCAAAAAAAAATTGATTTTTTCTTATGCCCCACTGCTGCCCCAGCAGAAGGATTATGCTAATATATTGCCCCCTCGAGAGATTGGACAATTTTTTTGATTTTTTGGATGATCTCACGGAAAAAGAGGACAAGGTGCCCGATAGGTCCAAAAGTGCCCCAAGATGTCAAAAAACACATTAAAATGCCAAAAAAGATGCACCATGGCCCACAAGTAGAAAAAAATGGGTTTGGGGAACCAAAACCCTAGTTGGATGGTCACATTAGGTCAAAAAACCCTAATTTGGAGGCTTAAATAGACCCTGAGGGGTCACTTTCAATAAATTTGCATACTTGGCCTTTAGAATTTTTTGCACTTTGAGCTCTGAGTCCTTATCAAGATGGTGCAACGCCAGTGTCCTAGGCATGTGTCAGAGAGGGTATGAGTGCACCAGCAGCCAGTTGGCGCATGACCCGTGGTATGTACCCCTGTCCCAACTTTTAATTTTATCATTTTAAGTGCATTTAATAGGGCTTAGGACAACCTTAGGTCAAGAGGCGCTATATAGCACCACTACAAATGCTCAATCAGCATCGCGCGGCTTCAAACTGTGCCTAATATGAAAATAGCACCGCCTCAGACCAGTTGGGAGATTAGGGTTTCTTGTCAAACTCAACCGCATATGAAAATTCAATTGTGTGACACAATTTGAAACTAAGGTTTTGGCACAAAGTCAGTCACATATGAAAATTGGACCGCGTGAAACACTTTGGAGTTTAGAATTTGGAAAACTCTATCACCACGACATCGTTTGGAACTTTTCAAACTGGGCCACATTTGCAAACAACACTGCATTTGTTGTTTCAAATGCGAAAAGCTGATTGGAGAGGAAAAAAAATTATGAGACTTGACGCAATGGTTTCTCTTGTGCAGGAGGACCTTGAAATACTTCACTCAAGGGAGCACAAATGGTCGGTGCTCTATAGATTGCAGGGTATGCATGTGTACCTTCATGAGCAACTTAGTATTCTTAGCCTTTGGTTCATTGCGTATGTTCATCCTGTTCAGACGCACTTGGGTATGATGATAGCCTTGGCCGAGTAGTGGCACAGTGAGACCTCCTCTTTCCTTTTTCCTACCGGTGAGACCACCATCACACTCGAGGACATCTGACGCATCCTCCGATTGCCTATCCATGAAGCTAGAGTGATTTATGATCCTAATGCTAGTAGGAATGCCTGCTTTGATGTGATGGGTGTTGATGAGATCTGTTTGTCCAATGGACATATTGACTTGGAGCGATACTAGGGTATAGTGCCTACCTGTAGGTTGATCATTGCAGCCATCATTTTTGGTCTTGTGGCACCAGATCGACAAGGCCGATACTTCAGTCCAAGCTGGGGACTGGCATGGGAGCGGATGGTCGTCTACTGGGAGTGCTTTGCTTGGGGACTACTGGTGTTGGCTTCCCTATACAGGGATCTACATGAGTTTGCATACTTGGATAGCTGGGCTCTCAGGGCCAGAGTTACTTTGCTGCATATCATGGCATGAGAGTGGATTCCAGTGCTCCATCCAAATGTCACATCGATTGTTCTTGATATTGATGACCCCGTTGTCTGGTGGTATGGTGGGGGAAAAATCCACTTCACTCATACTAGCACAAGTGGCATCACCCATTGGTGATGGGCTCTTCAAGAGATGAGAGAGTTGATTTGGAGGCCTTCGATGGGCATAGGCACATGGTATGATGATGTAGAGTAGTTTTTTTTCACTCGAGAGGATAGATGGATGTAGGGCCAAGAGAATTCAATGATATAGCGATACCTTCCAAATAGGGTGGCCCTATAGTTCAGCGAGATTTAAGACAAGTCAAATGATTAGTACATGGTGATCTTTGCCTGTAGCACGAGAGAGACAACATGGGACTAGCCCATCCCAATAGTTGAGGCAGTGTCCTCATTTAGATAGCTAGTGGCCAGGCCATGGCCATATGATCAGGGGTCGGTAGATGCAGGAGTGACCCAAGCATACAGAGCTTGGTTTAGGCCTCCATTGAGATTGACAGTTCTAGGTGTGTCACTCCAACGATGAAGGCCCAGAGGCAGGTCAACTGGAAATTGCAAAGGACAGGGAGGCAAAGGTGACGGTGATGGGGATAGGGACAGAGGAGGAGGTGGACCACCTCCTCATTAGACACCCCCCAAAGATTAGGCACAATGCACATCTCCATGGGTAGGGATACAGGATGATCAGCCCAAAGATGGGAATAGAGCAGTCCCATAGCAACAGCCACCAGGGAAGCCAGATCATAAAGATGCACTGATCCAACAGTTGCAGGGTCAGATTCATATATTGATTGTAGAAAGAGATCAGGCTCAGTGGCAGGTTTTGATAGTCAGTGCTGAGAGGGACCAGGCTTGATCCAAGAGGGATCAGGAGGTTGGTCAATGGAGACAGTTGGAGGGTATGGCTTCATCATGCCAGGGCCAATCGGTTTCTTCATGAGATTACAAAGAGGTAGTCAGAGAGGCCGAGTACTATCGACAACATTACAAGCAAGTAATTCTAGCAACAGGCTGGGTGCTAGCTTTCTCTTAGCAAATAGGGATGAGGCCACTAGAGGATCACGGTGATAGGCCAGAGGGTGAAGGGCACAGCCAGTAGGGCTATCCCTTTGATCAAAGGTAGTTTTCCATTTTTGATTCATGGGCTCTGATTATTTCCCCTATTGTATCATGTATTTTGATGTACACTTGATCTGATTTTGTACCATGACACTTTTACATTATTGATGATATATATGAGATGGTTTAATTTATGATATGTCATACAATGTATGATGTGTGGATGCACTTTAATTTCCTATGAGATGTTATGAAATGCTTCTATTTTATGCAATATGGTGTATGTTTCTACATGATGATTATGGATGCATTTGTTTTTGTACTTTTCTATGCATTTTGATGACAATCATATGGGTGTAATGCATGCTAATGTTTATGATTCAAATGATATGTAAATGATTATGTAATGATAATGGATGCTAATGATTTCTATTATTTTCTTAATGATTCGTGTAATGTAATGATTTCTTAAGATGCTTAGAATAAAAAATCTATATTATTCCTCATAACTTAAGATGATGCTAATGCAAGATGATATAATGTGGTATGATCTATATGATATGATATGCACTTATGCTGATGATTTTATGGATGAAGGGTGGATGCATTAGTGATATTCTGATTAACTATCATGGTACCATGTTAGTATGGAAAGAAGAAGAAAAGAGATCCAATCAAGCCATTAAGTTGATGATAATTTGCTTACCAGGAGTCAGGATTTTCAAAGGGCCAATTACTTTATGTTTGATAACACAGTAGTTACGATGCATCAAGGTATAAAGAAATAGGATGGCATTGTACCTAGTGTGATGGAATTTGACTCGACAATCAGATAGGAGTATTCTTATTCACACTTAGCATATGGAACCTTGTTCAAGATGTAGTTTAGATATTCTAAACATCTCAGGCCAAAACATAGAAAGGAAAGCCTTCCTATGTGGTCAACAAGATACCTAAAACACCCTTCCTACAAACCAAACAAAGCACGCATGACTGAGTAATTTTACAAGAGTATCCCACAAGCACAACAGATAAAAAATATAATGATCATTGCCCCATTCTTTTCTCTCTAAACCTTTTTCTTTGTTTAGGCATTATTGAGAGGTCCTTGGAATGAGCACAAAATAAGATAAGTCACAAAGACCAAGGAGAAAGTAAACAAAAAAGCTAATATTCTTCATACTGCTAGCCAAGGCTAAACTATTGCAAGATACTTGATGCTTATGTCCATCGTGGGAAGGATATATCCTAGGACATGTTGTGATCAGGTTTTTGGTGAGACTGATTGGGTGATAAGCTATTGATACTCCAAGTTGATCAACTTGCTTACTGACCTAGACTTGATACTTTGACAATTAGGGTGTTCACTTTAGAACCTACTATAATTGCTTCCGACTGGCCCATCAAAGGATGAAGGAGATGATTGATTTATTAGGAATGATACAATCGCAGGTGAAAGCGAGATGAGATGGATGTACCATTTTGGGTTTTTCAAATGTTTTGAGGTTGTTTTGATTTTTTGATTTTCCATTTTTTTATGTTTTTTGAGACTTATGATGAAGAGACTAAATTAAAGACCTATCCTAGGGGTCTCAGGAGTTGATCCATAGATTATATTTTTCTATGTTATATACGTAGAGACCACATAGTTCTACTAACAACAAACTTGACTCAATGATTTGAAAGATGGGCAAATGAATTGCCATATTGCAACGGACGCCTAAATGACTGACCTAGGCTGTCTCGGGGGATGATCAAAGATCAACCTTTCCTATGTTCAAGCTTAGAGATGATGTAGTTCAACAATTGACATGAATGTTGATGATATAGGTGGGCAAACAGATTGTCATTGCGATAAACGTCTAAATAGATGGGCAAACGGATTGCCATTGCGACGAACGCCTAAAGGTCTGACCTAAAATGTCTTGGGGGATGATCATAGATCAACCTTTCCTACATTAAAGCTCAAAGATGACATAGTTTAGCTAGATGATGCCACTTTTTGAGTTTTTTGACATATATTAGATTTTGATGGATTTTCGCATAATTTTGACGATTTGGATACAAATATGTGATGATATCAATGCTCTATTTTGGGATTTTGTTGGAAACCAAGCTAAGGTTGATTGATCGGATCAATGGATTGATGATGATAACATTATTGAGGATACACAACAATGCAAAGATAGTGTTAAACAACACAAGGATTTCAAGATTGATGATGATAACATTGTTGAGGATACACAACAATGCAAGGAAAGTGTTAAGCAACACAAGGATTGAGAAGGATATCCCGAGATGATGATGGATTGATTGGATTTTGATTGATCAAAACTTTGAAGCTTGATTTGGAACAAAATTGTTTTGATGATTTGATGTGACATTGAAGTACATATTAGATACGACTGATATGGATTATTTGGATTGATGTTCAATGAAAGATAAAGCCTGATAAGGAACGTCTTCTTGTCAAAATATGCCGTGGGCTAGTGATTTGGATTTTGGCCCACAAATGCTTTGACCAAATTGATTGTATTATTGTAAGTGTTTGGATCACCACATAAGTTGGATGATATATATCAAGATTTATTCCTGAAGCAAGACATAAATATATGCCCCCAATGTCTAGCAATGTTTGAAAGGCCATGGGTGGATTCTTGGATAGATGGATGGATGGATGGGTATGGTAAGAATGCAAAGGATTCCAAGGATTATCTTGTGATAAGATAATGGGTTCAGATAGAGTGTGTTTATTTGGATAATGCTTCAAGGCTCAAATAATGTTTGATAGGATAATATCAATGAAAATGACCCATGTCAAGATGTTTACCATAAGCAAGTATAAAGTGTGCACCAAAATTTTATTCAAGATCAAGATAACTTGGAGTATGGATGTAGATGGATGAAAATGGATTGGATAAATGGTTCATGGATGAATGGTTTTATTATGGATGGAATGTTGGCTTTATTATGGATGTGATAAGATGCTTTCTCCTGAAATGGCACACGTAGATGCTCAATTCTACACATGGCGCCTGTTTGCTAGGTTTTCATCATGGTACATGCCCAAAGCGCTACCATAGTGGTTTTCACTAGAAGACAATTTTTTTCTTTAATGTTTTCAATACTTTTTTTTTTTTTTGGGATTTTTTGCTGAAAGATTTTAAGCTCATGTTGAACCACTTGGTTTTGTTGATGTAGATGCTCCTGTAATAATGTGCCATCAATATCCTACTTGAATAAGTAGTTTTTCCAAGATATGTGCAGTTGAATGCAACTTTTGAGATTCCTGATTTTCTTTGTTGATACTGGAGTTAACTTTGTCTATGTGCGCACATCATGATAGAGTGCCTTCTGAATCCTTATGATGAAAGGTGACTGCCAATACATGGTTAATGTGATAATTGGATATCATGTGTGGAAGCGTGGATCGAGTTGTGTGTTTAGGAATATAAGATGGATTGGTTGACAGTTTAGAACCTTTGACTCTCCAAACTTGGGAAGATGAGCAATGATGGGTGGATACAAAATTGTGCATGGAATTAGGACCAACATCTTGATATACTTTGTATGTTGCTTGAGAAGCATGATTTTTCCTTTGTGGAAATGTTTGATGGATACTTTTCCCCTTTTTATTTTTCCTCGTAGTTTCTTTGATTGATGGAGTTTGATAGGGATAATCTTTCTTTGTATTTTTTGGTATCCACTTGTATTTGATTTGTCCTTCATGCTTTGATTTTTTTCCTTGATAATATTCTTCATGCTTCGATTCAAATCTTTATTTTGACATTGGTCCCAATTTGTGGATGGGGTGATGGGTGGATGAAGATTCGTGATGTGGCTGGTTGTAGTATTCGCATTGGTTTCATCATAAGGATCCTTCATGCCCCCTATGTTGACATTTTCTTGAGATGAAGTTGCCCCCAGTATTGTGGTAGTAGCATCTATGTTCTTTGATTCTCCTTGTTTTGAGATGTCTTGTTCAGAATGCATTCTCTAACAAATTACCACTACAGATGACGTCATTTCAATTTTTTGCTCTATTGACTCTGGAATATCCTGTTTTGTCTAACATGTTCCCTTGAGTGGATAATATGGGACATCTTCATACATGATGTCCTCAGTCTGAATTTGGGATATATTTGATCCTGATGTTGACAACTGAGTTTGACCGTAGGAATCAATAACCTGTCCTTTTTGTGTAATAATGTAAGGAGTAAAGGAATCCTATTATGAATGAAGATCATCTACATGTCCATCCACAAGAAGCATCTCATGGTTAGATGGAGGAGTATGTCCTATGTGGATGTGATCATCTCGTATATATAGGAGAGTGTTCATTATATCATTGTAGTAGCTTGGAGATACAAATTATTGATCTCAAATGATTTCAGAATTGCTTTTAACATGCTTTGGATCAAGTTCTTGACATGGGTCAATTTCAAAGAATGGATTGCTTATAAATTTTTCTTAGATATCTTCATTAGGCATAGGAAGTTTATCACATGTCATGAGGTCAAAGGATGTCCATATGTTTTGGAAAGGATCATTGCTAGACCTTGGTGAAAGATTTAGATCATGCTTTGGAATAAATTTTTGAGATATGTCCTCTAACTCATTAAGTGATGTAGAGACATTTTCAACCTGATCATTTTCAATGATTGTGGTGAGAATCTATTTCAAACTTTGTTGAGCGAGTGAGGCTTGTTGATATGCCTGAATTTATACCAACAATGCTTGTTGTTGGTCTTGTTGTTGTTGTTCCAACAACGCTTGTTGTTGGGCTAGTAATTGGGTTTCTTCTTGTTGCGCTTGATACTATTGTAGGCCTTTTTGAAATTTTTGTTGTCAAGCTGCTTGAAATTATGCATGGTATTGAGTGTGGGCTTGATCATACATTTGTTGAAGTGCTTGCAATGTGATGCTGAATGAATTTTCCATTTTGTGTTTTGGCCTTATTTCAAAAGTGAACCTCTAAGGTGTTTAGGACCAATGATGAGATGAAGTATGAAAGGGTAAGGGGTATGGGTGTTTGAACTTTTAGGAACTTTGGATCAAAGCTAGACTTTAGGACTTTATTTGATTTGATTTTGATTGATGATAATTTGACTAGGTGTGTTAAGCCAAATAAAGTGACAATGAACTTGCAAACCCTAGGAAGTTGTGTTATCCTAGAGTAAACTCATACACAAGAGGATAGCTTGACTAAGTGTGTTATGTCAAACAAGGTGATGCTAATATTTACTAAAATTCTAGCATAAGTGATGTTTTCCAAGGTTCCAAAAGTTGTTGGTGAAATGAGATTTTGATAAATGTTTGGATGGGGTGAATTATTTGACTTGATCCTAGATGAACCTAAGAGGACTTGTTTACTAGACCAAGGTATTGAAGAGCATGCCTTTCCCTAAAAGTGGTTCAAACCAAAAGACCAATGTTTGCATGAAAACCAAATGACTCAAAAGGGACCAAGCACATGTGTGGTTCAATTGTCTATTATCTTGCTTAGGTTCGGTTCTTTTTACCACAAAAAATTTCTTGATTATGCTTCAAAATTAATGTCTAATGTCCTACTTTCTCTTCATCCCACAAGGTCCATTATGTGGAAATCAAGAAAATTAGGGCAAAATTTTCCTAGTGTTGACTTTGGGAGAAACAAATGATGATTAAACCCAAGCACTTAGAAACCTCTAAGGATCGAATCCCTAGGAAAAATCAAGAGCACTTGGATTCATCAAGGGTATTTCTTTCCCCTATAAGATTTGAAATTTTGAAGATCTTTGTGAATGTTTGTTTCCCAATGCTTTAGATCCAAGCAAAGTGTTTTGATTTCAAGAACATGTACAATTATAGGATGATGAGACAATATTTCATTGGGTTCCCACTTGGATAAATCCAGCTGCACATATTCAATGCGGATGATTAGATGCTTGACCAAAAATGATCCCCTTACAGTGCACTCACTTCTTGAGTCAGCCAAGCATCAGTACCCATGAATCTCCCATGGCATACTTTTCATCTCTACAACAAAACCACATGTATACGTGGGGTGGCTTTCAAAGGACATGACCTTTTGCACCAAAAAAATAGATTAGGATTTTGGCATTTGATAAACAAGGGATTTTAATGCAGGAATTTCATTCGGGGGGGACTATCTATGCAGCAAGAGACCATTACTACCCTTTTCGTCAGAATAATCCTTGTGATATTGGCCTTTGTTCTAATATCCACACTTATATTTCAGGTGGAAGTCGCTTTGCTTTAGCGTGTTCCTAATTGGGTCATTCCCTTGGGTGATTAATTTTTCCCACAAGACAGGCCCGCTAAGATAAAACAAAGAAAACAAGCATATCCTGTAGTTCAATCGACCTTCGTTGAAAAACAAAGGGAGAACATTCGCAATATACCACGCTCACACTCGCAAGATTAGTTCAATTTTAATCCCAAAATGAAATGTGGAGGTAATTAATTTACTCAACTTAAGATCACCAAAAGAGCTTTTGATTCTCAAGATCACCGTGATGTGCGAGAGAAGTGTATACATCCTTTTGATGATTTTACTTAGAGTAAATAGTTACAAAATAAAACAACACTTGTTCATTCTAAGTCCACAAAGCAAAAATGAATTATTTTTATAGCACCAAATCAAATGTGTGATTTTACTTGTTCAATTGTTAAACCTTAAACCAAATCTATTAAGTTGTTCTAAAGTTACTTTTAGCCTTTGTTGCAAAATTTGAAAGCTTTTGTAGTGTTCTTTTTAGAGCCAAAAAGAAATTTAGTGTCCTAAGAGCATGAAAGTAATCAAATCCTTAGAAAGGGATTATAAGTTCTCCCAAAAGTGATTAAAAATACTTAATACAATGATATGATAACATCATAAAGAATCCTTGGCCTTCATTTTCTCTCTTTCACTTTTGATGAAGAAATTTCATTTTTTGGCAGATTTCAACAATTGTTAGATTTTTCCATTTCTGGTAATTTTGCATGCATGACTTTGAGAGTCCTGTTTTTTTCCAAAAACTTTCTAAAACTAAGATAGGATGAATTTTTAACTAACATCCTAAATTCAAAACATGAACTTCGAGTTATTAACAAAAATGACTTTCTAAAAATTAGAAAAAAACACTAAATTGTCGTTTTGAGGGTCAAGATGAAAGTTTCAAGCCCCGGAAAGTGCCAAAATGGCCACCAACAAAACCACCTACCACATTCCACCTCATAGGAAAATTGCCTGTAAAATCTCAACCAAGAATCACATTCGAGTCAAAAGTTATGACCTTGGGAAGTTCCTGCATCATAAAAAATGTTAAAAATAATCAAAAATTTGCCTTTTACCCAACTCCAGCAGTGCAATCCGTGGGTGTGGTGTAATTTGGAAAGGTCAGTGGTACTATATAGCATCGTTAATGACTGAAAGTGATGCTAATTAGAAAAATAGTGACTGCAATTGTGGCGCTATTTGACCTAGTGACACAATTAGCAAATGTGGCGGAGTTTAGAAATACAACGACACAATATAGCATCGCATGTGACTGAGAGCGGCGCTCTGCAGCAGGACAAAGAGCACAAATGCGCTGCTATTTTTATCCTGCGGCATAGTTTGGAGTTTTGTGCAGTGCAATATAGCGCTGCCTATCTGACAGCGGTGCAATATGGCGCCGCGAGATTATGAGCGGTGCAATTTCCTGTAGGCACAAAAAAATGCACCAAAAACCACAGAATTTTGGAAAAACGTGATGAATTTCTCCAACTCAGCCCTCCTTCTAGTGCCAAAATGTGAACCCTAATCCCATACCTGCACAAACACAACAAAAAAACACCTAGTTAGGTTCATATGCAAGATAAAACAAGGATTCCCCATGAAATCCATTTACAATACTCAAAATAGGAGAAACAAGAAAAAACATGAAAAGCTAAAGCAATCCTAATTAAGCATGCAAACTCTTGATCCCATGGGGGAATTGGTGCCAATTGGTGTGTCAAAATTGGCCCTTTCCCAACTCCTTTGTTGCAATGCCGATGATTTGATGAGTGATCCACCTTGATGAAGATCCAATCAAGCTCCATGATGAAAAATATGCATAACCTAGCTAAGAATTTGATGGAATGGATGAAACTAGATATGTTTGAAGATGAAGTTGAGTATAGTAAGTTTACTCAAATTGTGGATAAAATTAAGTATGGTAGACTTGCTTGGATTTGTGGATGTTAGAATGAGAGGAAGAGTCTCTCATTTATAGATTTCCAAATTGGAAGAAAGAGTGAAATTGAGCAATGTGGGGTCATTCAACATCCAATGGCCAAGTGCCACTTGTCAAGATGTGAATCAAAAGGAATTGTTGCTGAATCAATGTCATCTTCTAACGATGAAGGGGTTTTCTCCTTTTCTATTCCAGATTCGATCGTGGAAAATAACATTGCTAAAATGGATTTTTCCTTGGTTGGAAAGGTCCTAGGCCCTCAACCTAATATTGAGGAGTTTCGCACCTAGGTGCATAAGAAGTGGGCTTTAAAGGGTCAAGTGGAGGTTGCAGCGATGGCTAAAGGTTTCTTTTCCTTTGCCTTCTCTTGCGATGAGGACCTAAGAAATGTGTTTGTGAAAGGACCTTGGTCTTTTGGGCACCTCTCTATGGTTTTGTGTCCATGGGAGCCTAGGATGGATTTATCTAAATGTCTTTCTAACTCAGCTCTTGTTTGGGTGAAACTGCCAAACCTACTACTGGAATATTGGGACAAAGAATTTTTTTTGGTAGTTGCTAACTCTTTTGGTAGGATCGTCTCTATTGATGAGGCCACTCGGTCTCAGAATCAGTTAGTGGCTACCAGATTTTTTGTCATCATTAACCAGTATGCTGTGCTACATGATTTTTTATTTTTAAAATCCAAGGTAGGGGCTTGGAAAGAGCAGATTATCTTTGAAAACCTTCCTTTTGCTTGCTTCAAATATAAGAAAATAGGGCATTGAGCGAAGGATTTCCCGTTAATTGTTGTTCCTCCTAAGGCTATTAAGAAGACTAAGGTTTGGAAGGTTAAGGATCCTAAAGAGAACCAAGGTGAGACTATTGTTGAAAATGGAATGGAGTGTGAGAAGAATGATGGCTTTCTTCTTGAGCCCTCTAAAGAGGTTGCTAAGGATATGGTTGTTCCTAGGAAGGAGGTTGTTGATCTGGGTGGTTCTGGGGAGGACGTTGTTGTTCATTCCTCTACTCATGATGTGGATCATGTCTTAGAGATAGTGTGCTCTCTAAATAGACCTGTGTTGGAGCTGGTTGTGGTTCTACTATCCCCTCTCTCTGGTATGGACTCAGTGGCTGGTGTTGGTGCTATGGTTGTGGTTGATTTAGTAAGCAAAGAGGATGAGGGTTTTACCCCAGTGTGGGGTAGGAAGAATAAATCCTCCTCTTCCCCTCCTGAGCCTCATTAAGGAGTTACCACGAGAAGGAAGAAATTGGATTGTGGGTCTGAGTCGAGGGGCCAAGGCAGACCTACCCTGCAAAAGAGTAGGGACAGGGAGTGTAGGCAGAATATTGTTGAGGGAGTCCAAAAGACTTTGTTTGAGTTGTTCTCTAAGAGTGCCCTCTTCTCTTGAAAATGAAGATTATTTCTTGGAATATCAGGGGGTTGAATAACTTGCATAAGTAGGATCTCCTGAAAAATCTCATCCAGGACCATAAGCGAGATATTTTGTTGGTTTAAGAGATCAAAATGTAGATTGATAAGTTGGAATCCTTGAAGAATCTCTTTTTTAAATACTGTAGATTTCACGAGGTTAGTTTTGCTAGTGCTTCGGGTGTTGTGGCCACATTTTGGAATGCCAAGTTGTTGAGTGGTACCCTGATTGTTGATAGTTTCAACCATGTTGAAACTAAGTTTTTTTTGCTCGAGGATTCTTATTCTTCGGTTATTTCTAATGTATATGCTCCTAATCAGAAGATGAATCAAAAGAAGCTTCAAGATGAACTTGGGGTCCTTAGATCAGGTTTTGTTGATCTACCCTAGCTTGTGATGGGGGATCTTAATTCTCCTTTGTATGAAAATGATAAATCAGGTGGGTCTCGAGCAAATCCTGAGAGCAAGTTTGACTTAAGCTTGTTCATTGATGATAATTCCTTCATTGATGTAAATTTCTCTGGAGCAAGTTTTACTTGGTCTAGCAGGCATGTTGGTGCGAATATTATTCAAGTAAGATTGGATAGATTTTTAACCTCTGCTTCTTGGTTTGTGGACTTTGCTTGCTCTTTTTCCTCCATTATGAGATGTGGGTGAGACCATTTTCCTATTTCTTTTGTTGTGGAGAATTTTGGGAGGAAAATGAGATTTTCATTTCGATTTGAAGCTATGTGGCTTAAGGACCCACATTTTATGATTGCATCAGAAGTTGGCGGCAGGTTGAGGTTGATGGTAGTGCAATGTTCTGAGTTGCCAAGAAGTTAAATTTTGATAAGAAAAACATCAAGAAATGGAATAAAGAGTCGTTTGGGCATATTTTTTATTCCAAAATTTCAATCCTTAGAAATCTAGATGATGTCTAGAATGCGATTCAATCAGAGGGGCTCTCAGAGGACTTACAACATTTAGAAGAGAGTCTCCTCAAGTAAATGCATCATATTTTTTCTAAGAGGATTTCCAGAGGCAAATATCTCGGGCTATTTGGTTGAAGTCAGGAGATCGCAATTCCAAGTTCCTTCATCTCACTGTCGTGCGACATAGAGCATCTAATAGAATATCTTCGATCAATGCTGATGGGATGTGGTTGGCTGATGAGGAATGTATCAAGAATGTTGTGGCTAGGTATTTTGAGAACCTTTTGTCAGATGATCTAGCCTAGAATGAAGGGGGGGTGGATACCTTCCTAGAGGTCATCCCTAGACTAGTGTTAGAGAATCTGAATAAGGAGCTAATAGAAATCCCTTTGGCCTCAGAGGTCAAAGAAGCAATTTTCTCTTTTGAAGGTAATAAGGCCCTTGGCCCGGACGATTTCCCTTTTCTTTTTTTCAATCTTGTTGGGATACTATCTCGGAGGATGTGATTAATGGTACGAAGGAATTTTTTGGCTCAAGAATTCACCTTAAGGAGATTAATATAACTTTGATTATTTTAATTCCCAAATTTAGTACTGCCAAGATTTTTGGTGAGTTTAGACCGATCAACCTCTGTAATTTGATTTACAAAATATTTTTGAAGGTGATTGCTTCTAGATTACAAAAGGGCTTTCCAATTACGATCTCTAAGCATCAAAGTGGTTTTGTTAAGGGTCATCAAATCCTTGATTCTATTGTCACGGTTCATGAGTTTCCTCATTATGTGAATGTTTCTAACAAACCGAGTATCTTTCTAAAATTGGATCTTCTTAAAGCTTATGACAAATTGAACTGGAGATTCTTGCTAAATGTTTTGGACAGGTTTGGGTTTTGTAGAAAGTTCCTCCAACTTGTTGAGCAACTGATTTCTTCTCCCTCATTTTTTCTTCTAGCTAATGGCTTTCCTTCTCCTTTTTTCTGAAGCTCGCAGGGGTTGAGGTAGGAAGATCCTATTTCACAAATTCTTTTCATCCTAATGGCAGAAGCTTTGGGTCAATATCCAAAAGGCGCTTACTGCTAGTGTTTTGTGTGGTCACTCTCCATCGTCTAGTTGTGCTTTGATTACTCACCAGCAATTAATTGATGATACTATGATGATGGGTGTGTCTTCGGTGAAGGAGGTAAGAGTTGTTAAGTTGTTGTTGACTGACTATGAGAAGGATTTTGGTCAGAAGATCAACTTACCTAAGAGCCTGATCTTCTTTCTCAATACCTCCGAGAGATTACAGATTAAGCTTGCTAGAATTATTTCTTGCAATAGAGATTACTTCCCTTCCTCTTACCTGGGGCTCCCATTATGCATTTGAGATTCTAGATTCCTTTTGGTTAGATTTTTTGAATAAATTTAGTAGGAAGATTTCTATTTGAAAAGGAGCGCTTCTCAATCAGGCTGGTAAAATTCAACTTATTTCTTACACGCTTCAAAATTTACCCTTTTATGCTATGAGTATCTTCAGGATCCCTGCTAAGTTTGAAGATAAAATGGAGCAAATCATGAAAATATTCCTCTAGTTTGGGGTTGAATCCAAGATCAGAATTCCCCTTGTGGCTTGGGATTCAGTGTGTAGACCTAAGAAGTGGGGGGCCTTGGTATTAAAAATTTCAAAGTGTTTAATAAGGCTCTGTTGGCTAAGAATGTATGGAGGCTTCTAAATGGGACTGCTGGGTGGGCCTCTTTGGCAAATAATAAGTATTTGTTTGGTTATGAAATATCATGGGACATGTTGTCCTCAGAGAAGATTCTGTCAGGTTCTTTTTTTGGAAGAATATTATTCTTTGCAGGGACTTGATTGCTAGAGGTGTTAAGTGGCTATTGGGTGATGGTACCGACATTTTGTTTTGGGGGGACTTTTGGTGTGGGAATTTTCCTCTCCTCTGTCTTCCTTGGGCCACTACTATTGTCCCATTATGTAAACGTTTATTTGGGTCTAAGGTGGCTGATTATTTTGAGGATGGGGAATGGAAGAAATTTGAGGCTTGGAAGCCTTCTTTAAGGGTTCTAAAGGACATTTTATGTAGGGTTCATATCCCCTCTTTTCCCAGACCTAATAGAGTCATTTGGGCTCCTTGTGCTATTGGAAATTTTTCTATGTCATCTGATCTTTTAAGCTCTTTGGATGTGTCTTCCTCTCTTCCTTTCTGGGGCAAGTTATGGAATAAGAATCTAATCCAGAAGATTAATGTCTTCTACTGGATGCTTGTGCAAGGTAAAGTCTTGATGCTAGATAAAATTTGTAAGAGGGGTTTTGCAATCCCTAACATATGTGTTCTCTATGAAGCTGATGGTGAGAGTTCTTTTCATATTCTCCTTGGGTGTAATTATTCTTTTTCTCTTTGGAGTAAATTTCTGAGACTCTGGGATATTTCCTAGGTCTTTCCGAAGTCCCTTGCTAATTTCAATGAGCAATGGTCTTGCCCCTCTTCTTCTCCAATTTTGTGCTAGATTTGGGATCTTTTGGCCCTGAATATTGCTTGGGGGATATGGAAAGAAATAAATAACAAGTTTTTTCAGGATTCTAAGCTTAATTCTAATAGTCTTTTCATTAAGATCAAGCGAGCTATTTTGAAGAATTTTTCTTCGATTTACTTTAATGCTACTTGATGCCCCCCTTTTATTTTCCTTGTTGGGTATGAGCTGCTAGTGACTTCTAAATGGAAAATTATCTCTATTCCTTTTGTTGAATCTTAATTCTAGCTTCGCCAAGAGATTAAACACTAGATGGAAACCTCCTCTTGTTGGTTGGGTTAAAATAAATTTTGATGGGACAACAAACGGGAATCCTAGTCCTGCTGGTTGTGGGGGGTGTTAAGAAATGATGTTGGTAGACTTCTAAGCGCGGTGGCACTCCTTTTGGGAACTCAAAATAATCATCACACGGAGGCAAAGGATGCATTCATCAGTGTTAAGTATGCCATCAACAAAGGTTACTCCAACTTATGGGTGGAAGGAGATTCCATGAATATTATTAATTATTTGTGTGGCACTCAATCTCCAAGTTGGAGTGTTGATAAAATTATAAGGGATACTAAAATTATGTTGCAATCTTGTGATGAGACTCATATATCTCACATTTATTGAGAATGCAACTCATTGGCAAAAATTTTTGCCAACAAGGTTGTCAGGTTTAATGTCTTTTGTTCGTGGGAGGACGGTGTGATCCTTCCTGAGGAATCCAGGAGATTATTATGGAATGATGGTGTGGGCTAAAGTGTTGCGACATTTATGGCATGGTACTTACCTCTATTTCACATGCTTTGTGGGTGTCTTGCTACATTTTGGCCTACTATCATGCACTATTTGCAAGGTTTCTGTGAGTAGTGAGTTGGTTGTCATGGGTGGCGAAAGGAGCTGAATCGAGCCGCATTCATGTGGGGACTTACAGAATAAGGAGAAACTTTTTTCTATTCTATGCCATGAGAATTTCACTCCTTTCTTGGAGAGATTACACGGGCATGATCCTAATGCTAAGACGCAATTTGTTTCATTCTCGCACAATCAAAAGGTTATGGTTAAAGGCCTGGAAGTGGAGGTGAATGATGATTTTATCTCGATGGTTACTGGTATGCCTACAATTGAAAGGAAATTCTTCAAGGATAAGAAGAGCAATGAAGAGGCGATGAATCAATTTTTTAAAGATGATGAGAGGAAAGCTTTAATTAACCTAGAGACTTTGGGCTACGAGAGAACTTCCCTGAATAAAATTTGGACGAGTGTGGCCGAGGTGATGATGCAGTATGTGACCCTGGAAGGGAGATTTAAGGCCATTCTTGGTCATTATTTTACTCTCCTCAATCATTTTAGGCATGGTATGTTCATTTCTTTTCCATTTTTTTTGTTATCTTCTTTAGAGGTTTCAGTGTATGTGCACCTTAAGAATAGAAAGGCCCCAGTCCTCCATGAAGGGCTAATTTTTCTGATTATGGAACACATTAAGACTCTTCTCCCTTCTCTTGCCATCAAGGGTAAGGATAAGAGTTTAACTAATGAGTCTGGGTCATCAGGGGAGGATTCCTCTTCGGAGGAGGAGGAGGAGTGGAATGATGATGAGAAGGATCTCTCTCCTATTGTCGTGGCTACATCTTTGAAGAAAAGGAAGGTGGCTAGTGCTAAGAGAAACAAACCAGCAAAAATGCTTTCCCTTTCTGGGAGTGATGACACAGATGTGGGGTCAAATGATTCCTCTCCCATGTCTGTGGAGGTGATTGGTGGTAAAAACACTACAACAAAACATGCAATTAGCACCTAAAATAGTGCCAAATTTTAGTGCATTTGTGTAGACATCTAAATTTGACCACTTCTACATGGTCAAAATCGTCTACTCCATTCATCTATTCCATTAACAGTGATTAAATAATTTATTTAATCGTTATTTCATTTTCTACCTAAGGTTCTTAAAGTATCTAATTAAATAAATTAAATACTTTACCTTACCCCTTTTCTTCTCTAAATTAAATAAATATGACAAATTATTTAATTTAGTCTTTTAACCCATTTGAATTAAAGCTAATTTTTAATTCCCCTTTTTCTCTCTCCTTGTCACATTCTCCATAACCCTCTCCTAATCCGGATTAAAGTAATTAATCTGTGATTAGGATGTACACCACTTAATCAAGATTAAGTGTCACATCCTCCATAATCTCCCACTTGCCTCTAATCTCTCATTAATTACCTTAATCATGTGTTTGCACAACCTTAATCAGAATCATTAGCCACATTTGGCTTACCTTTTCTGGTCAACCTTCCCACTTACCATTTTTGGTATGGACTCCCTTCTCCATGTGAATTTTTAATTCACATTTATTCAACCAAGGTTCCCCTCTTCCCCATGTGAATTTTTAATTCACTTTTATCTTTCCAAGGTCTTCCCCATCCCCCATGCAAGATTCTAGAAGCCTTGACTTGTCACTTCACATGTGCCAAGGGCTTCTAGAACCTTGGACTTGTCACATCACCCACATGTGACAAATCTCTAGCTTTTTGGAGACCCTCTCTTATCCACTAGATTCTTCTAACCATTGTGAATTTTTAATTCACTTTTATTTCTCCAAGGAATCTTCTCATCCCCCAAGATCCACCTCATTTCCACATCACTCCACCTTAGGACATCTCACCTTCCACATGTCAAGATGTGAGGGCTTGTGAGTCTTCAACTCACCATAGCCCTTCATCTTGATCTTTGTTGGATCAATCCCAACCGTTGAATTCTCTAGAGAATTCAATTTGGCCTATAAATACCCCTTCAATTCCTTCATTTTAAAGGATCAAGTCTTTTGCAAATAAACTCTTGCAAAATTGTCATTCAATCTCTCATCTATTTTAGCATCCATATTGCATCAATTCATCTTGCATCCACTTCATTTTCATTGCCATCCAAGGAGCACACAAGACTTCAACATCAAGGGCCAACCAAGGAAGCAACAACATGAAGGTATAACAGCAATTTATTTGTTTATCTTGATTTCATATTGTTCATCTTCTTAGGCTAATCATTGAGGTGCCCTATTATCTTGTTGTTTCTTTTTATTGCATTATTAGTTTTATCTAACATCTCTCACACTTTAGGAAGCAGCACTTTATTAGGATCACATTTCTAGCATGCCCGGTGGGACCCACTTAGGGGTCTCTTTCTTTCACATTTTTTGTTGTTTGCTTGTTTGCAGATTCAGGTCGCAAAGGGGCGAACTTGCCCTCCCGGACGCCGCAGAGGGGTGACCTTGCCCTCTGTTTCTGACTGTTTTCTGCAGAGGGGCGACCCTGCCCTTTTAGGCTAATTCTGACTGTTTTCTGCAGAGGGGCGACCCTGCCCTTTTAGGCTATTTCTGACTGTTTTCTGCAAAGGGGTGACCCTGCCCTTTCAGGCTAATTCTGACTGTTTTCTGCAGAGGGGCAACCCTGCCCTTTTAGGCTATTTTTGACTATTTTATGTAGAGGGGCGACCTTGCTCTTTTAGGCTATTTTCTGACTATTTTCTGTAGAGGGGCGACCCTGCCCTTTTAGGCTATTTCTGACTATTTTCTGCAGAGGGGCGACCCTGCCCTTTTAGGCTACTTTTGACTATTTTCTGCAGAGGGGCGACCCTGCCCTTTTAGGTTACTGATTGACTATTTTCTGCAGACGGGCAAATCCGCCCTTAATAGCACATTCGGGAAGTCAGATTAGCTGCACATCACAAAGAAGGGAGAAGATAAACAACTAACATTTCCTTGCAGGACCTTCCTTTTTATTCTGATTTTTAAAAGTCTTTCCTTGCTACTTTATCTAGGTACTTAGTATAAGTAGGGGAAAGTAATATTTGTTGTTTGTTGTGTCTATTTTACTTATTTTACCTTAAGGGGGCATTAGTTTTTTTTCACCTTCCTCCTTTGCACGTTGTGCGGATCCGAAGGAGGTAGTTGGAAACAATTAGTGTCATCTTCTTAGCGGGACCTGCTTGGGGATTTCATCACCCCAAGGGACGATCCCAACCATGCGTACCAGCGGGGTATATAAAGGGGGGAGAGCCAAAGCTGTACCTCAATCCAGTTACGTCGTAATTGGCGGAACATCGAAGCTAGGGTGATACCTAGCTAGACGTGAAGAGTTGGTCCAAGCCTTTCAGTATCTCACTGGGGCTCCCGACTCACGCTTGTGACGGACTGGTGTTCACGGTTGTGCCTCACGTACCAAGCGTATATCGAGGACTCCCTAGAAACCTTGTTCATCCTAGAGTAAGACCTTTGCCAGCCATACCTGTTAAAACATTAATCATAGGATTATGCTTGTCCAAAGTGTCTTTTTGTGAAAAACCAGTAAATTTTGGTAAGTGAAGTTGTCATTAAACCATTTTAAGTCCTTGCCAAAATCCCTTATACAAACCAAGTTCAAGTTTTCACTGCAGAGGGGCGACCTTGCCCTCTGTTTTCAACCATTTTCTGCAGAGGGGCGACCTTGCCCTCTGTTTCAGCCATTTTCTGCAGAGGGGCGACCTTGCCCTCTGTTTCAGCCATTTTTCACAGAGGGGCGACCTTGCCCTCTATTTCAGCCATTTTCCGCAGAGGGGTGACCTTGCCCTCTGTTTCAGCCATTTTTCGCAGAAGGGCGAATACGCCCCGCTGAACGGCCAGTTTCACCTGTTTAACCTCTATTCGAATCCCCGAAGCCTCTATTTGACCATTTGATCAATCCAAACCTTCATTTGGCCATTCCAAGCCCCCGTTCACCCCTCCCGACCATCTATCTATCCAACTTGAATATCCGATTACCCGTTCCGAGCGGTCGTTTCCCTGTCTTGAGTGGTCAACATTTTCTGAAAATCAACGTTTCATCGACCAGAATGCATGAGTGCTTCTTAGAACATCATTGGAGTCCATATCTATCATCAAATCATTCATCCCAATCACCTAGACTTCATTTTTGATTTTTTTTATTTTTATTCTGAAACTTCTGAAGGCCATAACTTTTGACTCGGATGTGGGTTTTGGCTGAATTTTTACGGGTGGTTGCATTAGGAGATGGCATTTGGATTCCCAATCGACTATTAAGTCCATTGGATCCTCCTTCGACACGTTTTTAGAGCCTCAAGCTTTCATCTTGACCCCCAAAATCACAAATTAGTATTTATTTTTTTCAATTTTCTAGTTTTTAACGAACTGCTTCATTAATAACTTTGAATGCATGCCTCATATTTCTGATGTTAGTTGGAAATTCATCCTATCTTAGTATTGGGTATTTTGTGGAAAAAACTGGACTCTCAAACGTATGCCTACAAAGTTTCCTAAAATGGCAAAATTTGACAATTTTTGAAAACTGCCAGATTTGGCAAAAATTTGATTGTCAACACCTTACGTCCTCTAGTTGAAACCCATGATCTTGGTTTCAAATCAATTCTATCATATCCTCTGATCCAATCCCAATCTAAGCTCCAATCCAATTCTAATCTGAACGTTAATCCCATTATCCTAATCTAAGCTTTCATCCAATCCCCATATGAGCTTTCAATTCATCCTAGTTCTCTATCCATCATCTATTCTTTCCTTCTAATATATATCCATCATGAATCTTTATCCCCCTCTCACACGACCAATAATAGTAGTCAAGGGGAATCCTAACTCCGTTGATGACGATAATGAAAATCTTGTTGATCATGAAGATTGTTATATAGATTCCCTTGATGCTATCATTGCTAGCAAGCTCTCTCCAATCACCTCCCAAAATCCCACTACTTCTTCAAACTATCCCACCATGCCTTCATCCACATATAATAATGGTGCTTATGCTACCCTTGACAAGGGATATCCAACATCCTCACCATCGACATATTCATCATGTCCTCCCTTTCAACCTCTATCCTATCCAACATCTACTTCCTCTTATCCTCATCATCATCAATCCCAATACCTCTACCTCAATCCCACATCCCAATCTTCTCATCCTAATCCAACACCTACACCTTCCTATCACAATCTACCATCCCAATATTCCTCCTATCCTCATCCACCATCTCAATTCTCTTATCCTAATCTACCATCTATATCCTCCTACGCCAACCCACCATACATGCCCTCCTACAATGGTTCACCACCTCAATCTTCTAATCCAACATCCACATCTTCCTATCACAATCCCCCATCCCCATACCCCTACATTAATTCCACATCTCCCCATTCTAATCCTTCATCTACATCTTCCTACTATCACTCCCCATCCCAATCTAATCCAACATCCACATCTTCCTACATCACTCTCCCTTTCACCGCATTATATCTTAATCCTCCATCTCCTCCTAGTCTTTCATCTAATCCTAATCCTCCATCCATTTCCAACCCTTCATCTAATCCTAATCCTCCATCTAATCCTAATCCTCCATCCATTTCCATCCCTTCATCTAATCCTAACCCTCCATCTCCTCCTAGTCCTACATCCAATCCCATCCCTTCATCTAATCCTAATCCTCCATCCATTTCCATCCCTTCATCTAATCCTAATCCTCCATCTCCTCCTAGTCCTCCATCTAGTCCCATCCCTTCATCTAATCCTAATCCTCCATCCATTTCCATCCCTTCATCTAATCCTAATCCTCCATCTCCTCCTAGTCCTACATCCAATCCCATCCGTTCATCTAATCCTTATCCACCAATCCCTAATCCTCCATCCATTACCATCCCTTCATCTAATCCTAATCCTCCATCCATTCCCATCCACTCACCTAATCATAATCCTCCATATCTTCCTAGTCCTACATCCAATCCCATCCCTTCATCTAATCCTAATCCTCCATCTCCTCCTAGTCCTACATCCAATCCCATCCCTTCATCTAATCCTAATCCTCCATCTCCTCCTAGTCCTACATCCAATCCCATCCCTTCATCTAATCCTAATCCTCCATCTCCTCCTAGTCCTACATCCAATCCCATCCCTTCATCTAATCCTAATCCTCCATCCATTTCCATCCCTTCATCTAATCCTAATCCTCCATATCTTCCTAGTCCTACATCCAATCCCATCCCTTCATCTAATCCTAATCCTCCATCCATTTCCATCCCCACATCTAATCCTAATCCACCAATCCCTAATCCTAGTCCTCCATCCATTCCCATCACTCTACCTAATCCTATGTCTCTTCCAAATGTCACCCAAGGACTCATGCAAGAAGAGACACCATGCCCTCCCACTTTATCATGTACTATCACTAGCGATGAGGCCCTCCTCCATCCTACACCTATCCCTCTCATCACCCTTCCTACCACCATCCACATGATTGAGCCGGTCAAACCCATCGAATCCATTGAATCCCCATATTCTACTACTAGATCCACCGAATCCATTGAAGACATCCAATCCCCTCCCCCTAGTCCTAATATTTACAAACTTCAATCCAATGACCTTCATGAATCCTCAATCCTCCTCTCTCCCCCAATTGAGGAGTCCCTCCAACACTCCTCCATCATCATACATCCCACACAAGATGAGTCATGCCAAACGCTTGATCCAAAGCATATAAGCATATCCCCTCCCCCTCCTTCAAATCAAGATCACTCCACCCCATCTACTCCATCTCAAGAACATAGTCCTCCATCCATTTCATCTCATGATCCATATCCTCAACCAAGTCATGATCCTATCCTTCCATCCACCTCATCTCAACATCACACTATCTCCTCCACTCCATCCCATGATCCCCTTTGCATTCAAGATCCAATCACTCCATCTCATGAGCCCTTATCATCCACTACCATAAATATAGATCCCATCATACTTCCCAATTCCTCTCATGATCCCTTATCACTCATTCCTCCTGATGCGGCTATCCCCTCATCTCCATCGCATGCTCCTTCATCACCCTCTAGTCTTACCATCCCAATGCCACTTTTGTATCACCTTGGTAATATTACATGCATCCATGGTGGTCTTCTTGCAGAAGAAAAACAATGTCTATGCACCACCTTTCCTCTTCCACCTACTAATGTGCTCGCATCATGCTTCCAAGAGAATAAGCATCCTACATTAATCACATGCTAGAAAATATGAAATATCAAGGAAAAGGTTTAGGCCTTCATGAGCAAGGTACTTTAGAGCCCATCCAAGTCAAAGAACATCCAGGCACACATGGTCTTGGATATATCTCCCAAAACCCACACTCTAAAGATGTTGGTACACCCTTCGTACATCCTAAACGATCCTCTTCTAAAGGCACAAGAGGTACTTTCCATCACTCTACCAAGTCATATGCCGCCATCCCCCCTCCTCCATCATACTACCTAAAAACAACCATCCATCTTCCTCCCTCCTCCTCTCAATCCATTTTGGGCCCTTATGTCCCTCCATCCCTCATTGCTCATCCTTCATCTACTATGGTTTCTTATATCCCTCCATCAAAACCCACACATCCTCCATATACACAGTCTATTTTGGGTCCTTACATCCCAAAATCACCCCCTCCCTCTTATCCTATTCATCCACCCCCTCTCCCTCGTACACAACATCAAAATCCTACCTTCATAACTCCTAATCAAGATCAACAAAGGCACATACCTACACATTCTCCATCTACACATAGTCCCTCTAACCCTACCTCCATCGCTCCACATCATTCATCTATTTGCATCTATCCCCTTGCTACTAAAAGCACTTTGGATGCCAAAGCAAAAATGTATAAATCCAAATGTCCATGTGAATCTAAAGCTCCTCATGTCCCCTTCAAAAGACATGTTGAAGAATAGAAAAATCGAGTTCACAAACCAAATCAATCAAAAAGACCACAAAGGCCCACCGAAGCAAAAATAAAAACCATATGGATCCCAAAGAAAAAAGGTGCCATACCTTCAATTGAAAAGTCCATAACAACATCCAAAGTTGTTATTTCCCCACAAAATCATTCACCTCCTCCATCTCCTAAATCTATTTTGGGTCCCTACATCCCAAAAATCACTATCCCAACTCCTCCATTATCGCCACCCTCTCCATCTATTCATCCACCTATCTTTTCGCATCCACCATCACATGTGCCAATGTTGGTCTTGAACACCTTCCCCCATCATACATCCACTCCATCATTACATCCATACACTTTCCAACATCCCCTCCACTGTCCTCTCTATCTCCCCCATCAAATTCCTTTAATCCATCCTCTTGCATAATCCATCCCTGCTACTAAGGTTGTACCAACATCCACTGGCCACTTTACACATGGGCTCTTATTACCTCATATGGAACTTGATGTTTGAGTCCTTCATCCATCTCCTTATCAACTATCCTCTAAAATCCGCATATCCATCTCCCTATCTTTATCCATCTTCGTCCACATCCTAGTCCAAAAAATCAGAAAAATACAAAAAACAAAAAAATAATAAAGAGAAAATCATTCGTCCAATGGTGAAAACTTGGCAAACAAGCACCTTGGATAAGTACCATGATGAAAACTTGGCAAACAAGCATCATGCGTAAATTCCCCATCTAGTCTCCTTCCATGATTGGGGGCAACATCCACTTACGCATTCCTTTCCTCCATCTCCTACATCTGCCTATCTTCCGCATCATATCCATCCTATCCCATTTATCCCATTCCCTCCATCTTCCTTGTGATCTTGATAAATGTAGGGGCAAACCTATATACATGCTTTGGACATCTCTTGGAATATATTCCCATCCATACACTATCATATTCCTTATCCACCTCTATCTATCTTCCATTGCCCATCTCACTCCCTTATCCACCCATCTTGCTATCCCTCTTGCCTCGTCATGCATGACACATATAAAGTGGGGGCATCTCCTTATTTGCAATTGGGTCCTTGGAGACAACGCCCATCCATTCCACCAGGTAATCTTCTCCATCTCCCCATCCTCTCATCCCATAGTCCTTTTCATCCTTTCATCCTTATCTCCCCATTCATCTATCTAAACATCCAATCCATCTCCCTATCCTTATCTTCCTATCTACCCATCCACAAGTCCTTTTCCATCTTTTCATCCTTATCTCCTCATCCGTTTATCTACCCAGTAATCCATGTCATCTTTCCGAATCCTTATCCTTCTATCCATATATCCTAGAATATTTCTATCTCCCCATCTTTATCAATCCATCCATTTTCCTTCCATCTCATAGTCCCTTGTCATTGGTCTCTAGCTATAGGCTACCCTCATGCAATCCAATGACTTGATACCTCACTATCATCATTCCTATCTATTTCTCACATCTTTCCAATCTTCATCACTCATCTATCCATCATCTATCCACCTATCTTAGCATCTTCTTATCCATCCATCCATTTTCATCCATTATCCCTTATCATTGGTATCTAGCTATAAGCTACCCTCATGCAATCCAATGACTTTCTCTTTCACTATCATCATTCCTATCTCTTTCTCACATCTTTCCAATCTTCATCACTCATCTATCCACCTATCCTAGCATCTTCTTATCCATCCATCCATTTCCCTCTATTATCCCTTGTCATTGGTAACTAGCTCTAGGCTACCCACATGCAACCCAATGCCATTCACATCATCATTCGTCCCTCCTATTTATTTACCACATCTTTCTCACATCTTCATCACTCATCTATCCATCATCTCACCTCTCAAATTCATATTCTAATGATCTGAATTACCTATCCCATCCTTGAGCTTCACATCCTACATATCTTACACATATCAACCATCGTTCTATCCAATCCTGCGGCCTATCCTAGCTCATCATATCCACTCCATTTTATCCATTTATCTTGGTCATCTCATCATCCCTTATCCATTGTCTGTCGTCGGTCTTTGGTCGAACTACGTTGCCCCTACGTTTTCACGTAGGCAAGGTCAGTCATTTGATCTACCCCCGGGGTTCTATCTTTTGTCTGTCTTGTCTCTTCCATCGTCTATCTTTGGCCTTGTGTCGAGCTACGTGGCCCCTGCGCTTTCACGTAACCAAGGTCAATCATTTGGTCCGCCCCCTGGGCATTTTTTCCATCTGATCATTAACCTCCATCCTCTATCTTCATCATCCTCTTTCCACTTTTACCATGGTCTTTCCCTGAACTACGAAGGCTCTGCACTTTCACGTAGGCACAATTGATCTTTGATCAACCCTCGAGCCCCTAGGTCTTTAGGGTGTGTTAGTCCTGTTGTCTTGTCATCCCGTCGTCTTGTCGTGTCATCAAGTATGTCCCTATTCGAGCTAGTGCTTATCAAACAACGGTCATCTATATCACAAGATCCAATCGATTTCTGGTATCCTGCATCATGTCGATCAACCAATCTATCCTCCATCTTTGGTCTCAATAGGATGTATCCTTCCTAACAGTCCGCATCAACCCCATCCATCATCTTGATCCTATGGCAAAGGACATTTCAAACTTGATTGTCATCTTTTGATGCTTTTGGCTTTTTTTTATCATTTGAGCTCCCAATCATCACTTGTCATGGTTGCCTTGATCCATCATATCATGGTGTGCTTTGACTAGTAAACATAGGGGCATATCTTGATCTTTTTTTTATGTTTTTGTCTTCTTGGTTGTCCCACGTATTACCCACCAAGACTCTTGCGGTCTTGTGTTATGCTGGGGCATCTTTTTGTGCTTGTGGTTATCCCAATACCAGGCCCGACCACTATCTTTATGACTTTGGGGTGTTGGAATAGCCTTCTTGTCTGTTATGTTTGTTTTATGCATTAGACACTAATCTGTCTTGGTTTACATACCCTAATGCCCGGTGTCTTATGCTATAGCAAAAATCAGTGCTCTAAGGATGGAAAATTGCATTAGGATTGCATTTCATTTTCCATTCCATCATCTTGCATATCTCCCCCATCCTAATCACCCTCATCCTCATCATCATCATCAGTGGGATGTATCCTTCCCTCTCCTTGTGTTGTTTTGGGATGTATCTTTCCCTCATCAACAACACTCTCATCGGGATGGATCCTTCCCTATCCTTGTGTTGTTTTGGGATGTATCATTCCCTCGTCAACAACACTCACCCTCATCCTCATCATCAGTGGGATGTATCCTTCCCTCTCCTTGTGTTGTTTTGGGATGTATCATTCCCTCATCAACAACACTCATCTTCATCCTCATCAGGATGTATCCTTCCCTATTAGTGTGTTGTTTTGGGATGTATCATGTCCTCATCAATAGCACTCCATCAACCATCCGCCCAACCTAGATTGTACCTGGATTGGGGCAACATCACATTTTTTTCTTTGCATCCATTTGTGCTCACCTTTATCTCCCATCGCTTATCATTTTTTTTTGTTTCATCACTTTACATTGTCATTTTCATATCCCCTCTCATCTCTCATCCTTTCCCCCATTTGTTTCTTCCTATCGAGAGGTCACCCGAGACCCCTCTCTTTTCCCCCGTTGCCCTCTCGAGGGGGCATACCCTTCCCATTTATCTATTTTCTTAGCCATAATCTTCATCCATTTCCCTGCTAATTTGGATAGCTCAAGTCCTATGCTGGGGCATCATCTTTCGGTTACTTCCTCTATAGAGTCATCTCCACTTTCTTTTCTTCGAAGCACAGTTATTCTAACGGTGCTTCGAAGAGGGGCAAAATGTAGACATCTAAATTTGACCACTTCTACATGGTCAAAATCATCTACTCCATTCATCTATTCCATTAACAGTGATTAAATAATTTATTTAATCATTATTTCATTTTCTACCTAAGGTTCTTAAAGTATCTAATTAAATAAATTAAATACTTTACCTTACCCCTTTTCTTCTCTAAATTAAATAAATATGACAAATTATTTAATTTAGTCTTTTAACCCATTTGAATTAAAGCTAATTTTTAATTCCCCTTTTTCTCTCTCCTTGTCACATTCTCCATAACCCTCTCCTCATCTGGATTAAAGTAATTAATTTGTGATTAGGATGTGCACCACTTAATCAAGATTAAATGTCACATCCTCCATAATCTCCCACTTGTCTCTAATTTCTCATTAATTACCTTAATCATGTGTTTGCACAACCTTAATCAGAATCATTAGCCACATTTGGCTTACCTTTTCTGGTCAACCTTCCCACTTACCATTTTTGGTATAGACTCCCTTCCCCATGTGAATTTTTAATTCACATTTATTCAACCAAGGTTCCCCTCTTCCCCATGTGAATTTTTAATTCACTTTTATCTTCCCAAGGTCTTCCCCATCCCCCATGCAAGATTCTAGAAGCCTTGACTTGTCACTTCACATGTTCCAAGGGCTTCTAGAACCTTGGACTTGTCACATCACCCACATGTGACAAATCTCCAGCTTTTTGGAGACCCTCTCTTATCCACTAGATTCTTCTAACCATTGTGAATTTTTAATTCACTTTTATTCCTCCAAGGAATCTTCTCATCCCCCAAGATCCACCTCATTTCCACATCACTCCACCTTAGGACATCTCACCTTCCACATGTGAAGATGTGAGGGCTTGTGAGTCCTCAACTCACCATAGCCCTTCATCTTGATCTTTGTTGGATCAATCCCAACCGTTGAATTCTCTAGAGAATTCAATTTGGCCTATAAATACACCTTCAATTCCTTCATTTTAAAGGATCAAGTCTTTTGCAAATAAACTCTTGCAAAATTGTCATTCAATCTCTCATCTATTTTAGCATCCATATTGCATCAATTCATCTTGCATCCACTTCATTTTCATTGCCATCCAAGGAGCACACAAGACTTCAACATCAAGGGCCAACCAAGGAAGCAACAACATGAAGGTATAACAGCAATTTATTTGTTTATCTTGCTTTCATATTGTTCATCTTCTTAGGCTAATCATTGAGGTGCCCTATTATCTTGTTGTTTCTTTTTATTGCAATATTAGTTTTATCTAACATCTCACATTTTGGGAAGCAACATTTTATTAGGATCACAATTTGATTTCATGAATTGGGCACTTTTGCTGGCACAAAAATTGGTGCAAAATGGTATGCTCACTTCAGCACTAGATTTAGCACCGGATTTAGTGCCAGATTTAGCGCTGACTTTTGTTGCTTCCAGTTTGGCTTCCAATTTTGCTTCTAGTTTTGCTTCTAGTTTTGCTTCTTCTGTTGCTTCCACGTTTGCTTCCATTTTTTCTTCTAGTTTTGCTTCTAGGTTTGCTTCCAATTTTGCTTCGATTTTTACTTCCAGGTTTGCTTCCGGTTTTGCTTCCAATTTTTCTTCCAATTTTGCTTCCAATTTTGCTTCCAAATTTGCTTTTGATTTTTCATGAACCAATTTTACTCCCAATTTTGCTTCTGATATAATGTCACTTCTTGCATCTAGCTTTGCTTCCATTTTTGTGTCTTTTGTCTCTTCTAATATGGCTTCTATTATTGCATCTTTTGTTGCTTCTAAAATTGATTCCATTATTACTTCTTTGTTTTCTACTTGAATTTCTTATGTTTTTGCTTCCTAGATAATGCGAAGTTTTTCTTCCAATATTGCTTCTAGTTTGGCTTCAATTGTTGCTTCCTTTTTTGCTTCCATTTATTAATTTAATATGTTTCATTTCAATTTAATTATTTAAATATATAATGCCTCTTAAATAACTCATATAATTAAATAAAAATATAATTATTATAACATGATCATCATTTATAATTAAAAAAAGTGATTGAAATATCTATATAAGTAGATCAAAACAAGTGAGTCAAATATGCCACTAGGTTAATAACATGTCAAAATGATACATGTCCAACAATCGACATAAGTAAAAATGATACATGTACAAATGATATAAGTAAAAATGATAAATTATATAGCTCAAAATGATACATGTCCAAATGATACAACTCAATAATATGGTATTGCAAGCCATGAAAATGTTACATATTATAGTAACCATGAAAAGAGGCATCATAACAATATATCAACAATGATCCATGATGGAATCTATATGATTATCAATGTCACTAGCCACTACTAGCAACTGCCCCATCATCATCATCACCATCGTGATCATCATCATCATCATCATCATGGCCTAGGTGTCTTTTGTATCTATGTCATCATCATCCTTTGCAATGTGATCTATACCAAAACCAACATATTTTGGATCCATATCATGAGGATCATCTTGATCTTCTAGAAGACCCGTTTTCTGCAAAATAAAATAATTTAAAATGAAAATTTATTATTTTTTTTTTTGTTATATATCTAATATTACAACATTTGAAACAAAACCATAATCATATTACATCATATCTAAGTGCACATACCATAATAAAATTTTAAAAACATTACAACTAATATGTCATTCCAATGATGTAAAACATGCAACAATTCTAATAAACGTTAGTAAAATATACCAACATTTGGTGGAAGAGGAAGAAATATGACTGGAACTTTGGAGCCCCACCATAATGGATTTCGATATTCAACCATGAGAGAAGAAGAGAGAGATGATATCATGTATCAAAACATTAAGCATGCATTATTCATGTCAGTGGAGAAGGAGATGATTACTTTGCTTCATTTTCATTTGCATAACTATATCATGGTGTGAACCAAGAAGACCAAGGATGTCTAGTTTTATGTGGAGGTAATGGATGTGGTCCAAACTTTAGGAGGGGCAAGAAGGTCAATGTATGATCCTGATGAAATTGAGGAAGAATAGCAAGAGAGGGACAATGAAAATAAAATCAATGCAGAGTTTCAAGGATTTGTCAAGTGAGTAACAGAGCTATGGGAGAAGCCTCATCTAAAATATTTTGAACTAGAGTTTGATATACCATTAAGAGAGCTTCGTTTTCATGGAGTTCCTTTCAAAGCGTCTGCTTTTATTGTTCCTACGATAAACTATTTGGTAGATTTGGTGGAATTACCTTTCTTAGTAATCACTATTAGTGAGATTGATATTGTTAACCTTGAGAGAGTAGGACCTGGGAAAAAGGAATTTGATATGGCTATTGTTTTCATCCTATACAACCATTGCAAGAAAATTTAAGCTAACATCAAATAACCAACAATTTTGAAAATAACATGAAAACTTTTAGTTGCTACTATGTCAAGAATAAAATAAAAGGAAACAATGTTCCTTCTAGTGGCTTGATGATTGCAAATGAGGATTTATTGAATTTTAGTGGAGTAAAATAAAAATTAAAATTAGTTGATTCATATAATCTATGTACATTAAAAATTTATGGTGCACAATTATTTCTGATGCCTTCTATAGGTAAATGCTACACTCATTTCAGGGATTAAGAAAATGCATCCCACCTAGAGTTTGTGTGATATTGTTTTCACCCTAGAATCCTTTTCAAAATCATCACCCTCAACCTGATTTAGGATAAAACATCAATAATGAGCAAATTAACAAAAAATAAAAAGTGAATAATACATAATCTATGTTGTAAAGTTAAAAAGTCTTATAAAAATATATATAAAACTCAAACATTTTCCATTTATTCTCTAAATTTTGGTCCAATTAACCAAAGCAAGAAACATATATCTTATTACTATTTAAATCAAAAGAAGATATCTAATATACAATTCAAAACATCAGCATATGAGCTAATTTGTTAAAGTACATGTTCTCCTTCAAGTATCAATTCCTTGATAAACTCAATTTGGTCCTCAAATACATACCTATCACAAGTTTCAAAGGAATCTATCATGAGAATCTGACCATGACTGTATGTAACAATCTAAAACACTCATAATCAGAGACAAGTTATTTACAAATTCTACTACACATTGATGCATTCTTCATGCTAAAATGAGTGTTTAGAGCTACGATAACCACACTCATGTCTTGAGGGAATCTCACTCTCGAAGGAAGAAGTCAAAGTGCCTTGGAGTAGCAATAGCATTCAACATGGACCATATGGTGTCTACATTTAATTAATTCAGAATGGTCAAGTTTACTGAAATGCACCTTGTGATTGGAAAGAAACAGACCATAACTCCCTATAAAATAGGAAATTGGCAAAGAAAGAGAAAATAATCCCTTGCAAACTAATTACAAATTATTAGCCTGAGAAGCTTCTTAGAAGCTTACACAAGTGATCTTGCAAAAAAATGTGTTTGTGTCTTTGAAGACCTTTGAAGCCCACCATGCTCTGCATCAATCATATCCATTTTTGTCTTGTTCGGACAAAAATGAACATACAAAAAAATAGTGCAATTATCTTGTGAAGCGGGTTCTGAAAAATGAAAATGTAAAATACTTGCAAGAAAGGAGAAGGATATGCAAAATATTACAAACCCATGGTTTAGGGTTTTTGGGTTGAGCCCCAAATGTGGAAGGATTTATTTTTCTTTTTGAGAAGTAAAAGATCATGTCAAAAGGCTTGCACTCATTTTTCTGAGAGCTCGTATCTACAATAGGAGTCATGGGTTTTCGAAAAACCCAAATCAAAGACAAACCTAGAATGCCATTGAATAAAGCCCGCAACCATAATCATGGAGCCATGAAGGAGGCTCAAAAATATAATAAAGAAAAGTTCACACTGTTTTATTTTTGGAAATAGAAAAATATTCTAGAGAGGTTGCGACCAAGCTGTCACTAGGAAAGAGAAAAAATGTAGAAAGAAAAAGAATCTTTCATTGTTTGATCAAACTAAATATAGAGAGTATGATTTGTTTCATTTATTTTGCTAGTGAGCTAAGTCCAGAGAATCCAAGCCAAGATAAAAGGGTTACAAAATAAGGATGCATGGTAGAAATAAAACACCCATTCATTCGTATCTATTGAGTCCAAAGCGAGCTTGTTTTGACAAAAAACAAAGGTAAGATACAAAGAAATGGCACATAGAAACTTACTCAACTTCTTGTTGCTTAAAGAAATGTGAGCTCTAGAAGTGCTTTGATGTCAACCTCAAGACAAGTAAGGCATCGATAGATTAAAGCAAGAGAAAAATACATGAGAATCTAAGATGGAATATATTTGAAAATGCATTCAGATAAGTGGAAAAAAATGATGAACCATGAAATCTTTCCCTGATTCGACCTCAACAAAAAATTTTGTGAAGAAAACTCTCAAAATTAGTGAGAAATTTGATAGATACTCCTTTACAAAGCTCAAGGTTTCAAACTCTAATGATGGTGGCATGTGCAGGGCAAGGGAGTTCAAAAAACCAAGTGAAAATGAGAGTTAAAAATTAGGGCTTGGGTATTTTGTTCTAACTCATCATGGGGGCAAAAATATTGATGTGAAAAAACTCAAATCATGGTGAAAAAAATATTGATGTGAAAAAACTCAAATATGTTTAATCATTAAATATTTTAATATTCAAACAAATTTAGAAAAAAAAATACATATATTTTATAATAAAAAATTACTATCATCTATTAAATTTGTAAGTGTTAAGTTCATGGTTTTACCTCTGTACCATTGGATGATTATGAGAGAGGTGTGGTAGCACAGTATACCGTCATACCGTAGGAGATTTCTTACTATTTGACGGTAGTGTAGTGTATATCACCATACCACAAGAGGATTCTGACTATCTAGAAGTAGCGCGGTATACCACCACCCCGTGGAAGCCTTCTAGTAGTGGGGTTGTGGTGTATACCACTCTACCGCATATGTTTCTCACCTTCCCAGTGGTATAGTGGTGTATGCTTTTGATCATTACTTGAAGAGTGTCAATGAGAAAATATTATTTGTCTTACCGATATCTTAATGTCTCATCGACATTAGATCTTATGTTCCTCTGATGTTAGTTTTCGGTGTCGATGAGACAAGTTAATATCTCTTATCGATATGCCACTATCTAAATCTGATGCTAAATTGGACTGCAAAATACTACCATACTGCGAGAGATTTCTTACTACCTAGCGGTAGTGCGGTGTATACCGCCATACCGAAAGAAGATTATGATTTTTTGGAGGTAGCACGGTATACCTCCACCCCATAGAAGCCTTCTAGTAGCGGGGTTGCGATGTATACTACTCTACCGCATATGTTTCTCACCTTCCTGGTGGTATAGCGGTGTATTCTTTTGATCATTAATTAAAGAGTTTCGATGAGAATATTATTTGTCTTATCAATATCTCAATGTCTCATCGAAATTAGATCTTATGTTCCTCTGATGTTGATTGTCGGTGTCAATGAGACAAGTTAATATCTCTTAACAATATGCCACTGTCTAAATCTGGTGCTAAATCTGGCACTAATTAGCACCTAATTTAGTGCCTACTTGTCCTGATTGGTGCAAAAAATGCCAAAAATGGTTCCATCCCGATAAATAGTGTCAACTTTTTCAAAAATTTGGAGAAAAATACATTAAAACAGTGGGTGGAAGAAAAAAATGGAGCAAAAAAGGGAGCTAATCACAAGGATTTGTTGTAGTGAGATGTTGGTGGTGTTGGTGGTGAGGTGGGTGCTACTAATAAACCGAGGAGGCTTTCAATGCGCATTGCTAATCTGAGGAGCAAGGCCTAGGAGTATATGACTAAGGAACCCGAGGAGGCTGGTGAGGACAAGATTTTTGGTGTTAAGGTGGTGACCATTATGGATTCCCCTCTGTAGGATTTTCCTAAGGTGGAGGAGGTTAAGGAGAAAAGGTGTCGGGAGGAGGGGGACACGGAAAAGAAATAATCTAATCAGGAGCCATGGAAGGTGGATCCTCTCTTCGAGGATTTCTCTTATTTGGATGATGACATGACCTCCATGTTTAATGTGTTGGACATGGCCAAAGCTAGGTCCATGGGTAATTCTAAGTTAGCTAAAATGGTATTTGTAGGAATTCAATAAAATCAACATTAAATCAGAGGTTTAAAGGAGAATCTTAAGAATGTCCCAAAAAGTGTGGTGTCGAACATCCTTATTGATAAGATGGTGGATCTTGAAGGGTCCTACCATGATTTTAAATCTCTTTGTGAAGAAATATTATCTGCTTTGGAAGTCAAGGTGTCTGGAATAAATGAGGATATCAAAAAGCTTCTGCAGGCTTATCACATTTTTGTGAAGAACAATGTGGAGTGTTTGGAAATCATGTTCAGGAAAATCAGCGAGCTTAAAGAAGATCGGGTTTACTTCTCTAAAATTATGGAGAAAGAATGCACGGAAAAGGGAAAAGGAAAGAAGACTACTAAGGATGATGATAAAGGCCCTGTGATTCGAGGTTCGGCTAAGTGGAACAAAACCTTTGATGTTGAGGAAAAGGAACTATTGGAGATGGTTGAAAAACATAAGAACTGGCAGATGGAGATGGCCAATACTTTTAGTGGTCTGAATTAGTTTGTTTCTTTGTTGTTTTTTGTTTTGTGTTGGGGGTAGGTTAGGTTTTTTTTTTTTTGTGTCTATTGGGTGATGGTGGATGTTTCTTTCTTTATCTTTGATCAGCACCTGCCGTGGGGCATTTTTTGGTTGATGGTATGCTGCTGGTTGTTTTTTCTGAATATTTTTTTTGGCAGCATTTTGTGTCTTTTCTAAAAAGGGTTTTGGGGTCCCTTCAAAACTTGTTTTTCCCCTATTAATCAAAACAATTGCAATGAGATTTGATCTTCAAGGCATTGGTTTAGATGATTTCAAAGACAAGAGTCAAGATCAAATATAATGGAAATAAAAATGTATTAAATTCATATCTAATTCTTAGGGTTTGATAAATATAATGAGGGAGAATTCTCTATATCATAATTAAATGTGGAAGTGGCTCGATGCAGAGGTAGAGTGAAATTTGAGATATCTGATAGACTCTATCAGATGAGCTGGATGATGGTGCAAGGCTCAAGGTGAACTGGGAACTTGCTAGTGAAGTCAACAAGTAAGGGAAGCCCTAACATGATAAGAAATCTTATCTTGATGATGGAGTGGATACCAAGGCAGTAATTTTTGGTTGGTGAAGAAGGGAGACAATAAAATATTTTATATGTGTCGAGTTTGTAATTGAGAAAGAGTGTGAGAACTCGGTTAGTGCACAAAGTGTTGAAGAGAGACATATACAACTAAGAATGTAGTAGACAAGAGAGTGTAGAGCAGAGGTATGTGTTGTTAAGAGTGTATCTACAACAAAAGAGTGTAAGTTTCAGTAAGTGCAACAATGTATTGTATATATTGATGCATCTGATGTTTATGTAGAACCATTTATATGCATATTTGATCTTGTAATGTTTTAATAGGTTGTAGCCTCATTTATATTGAGTTGGTTCTCAAACTAAGGGATTGGTGTCTCTTCGGATTTTTAGCTCCTAAATCAAGAAGTAGTTGATTCCTTGGGTTGTAGCCCTAAAACATTATAACAAATATTTGGATTGTGAGGCTAGATTAGGACACTAGATCCTAGCAGCATTTCTCACCGTGGTTTTTCCCATCCTAGGTTTTTCATGTATATCATGTGTTATGTTATGTGTTGTATGCATGATTATATTTTTGTATCACATGTTTAATATATGCACATTAAGGGCTAAAGAAAGTAGTCTCCACAAAAGGTTTTAAGAGATAAATTTAAAGATCTACTGATTCACCCCCGCTCCCAGTAGATTTTTGTGTTCCAACAATTCGTATCAAAGCCCTAGGTTCCCTAGGAGAAGCTTAATCAGCTTGGGTAGGTCCTTGAATTTGTGAACACAAAAGGCCAATTAGGAAAGCACCTTCTCAACCAAGCCACCTAAATTTGTTGGAACAAATTATGCCTATTGGAGCTCATTAATGAAAGGATATTTAGGATCCTTAGGATCTTATGTGTGGATGTCAGTAGTAAATGGATACACACCACCTGCCACACCCCCTACTCATGCTGCAACCAAAAAGTACTTTGAGAACAATGAAAATCCATGGTTCACTGTCATGAATAGTCAATCTAGGTATGTGCACATCAAAGTTATGTATTGTGAGAATGCACAAGATGTTTGGGATACATTGAAGAATATTTATGAAGGAGATGACAAGGTAAAACTAGAAAAGATACAAATACTGAAAGCTAGATTTGAAGGTCTAAGAATGACAAAGGAAGAAAAAATTGTAGACTCTCTTATGAGAGTTAATGATATTTTGACCTCTATCAAAGGATATGGAGAAAAGATGAAAGAGGATGTGGTTGTTCTAAAATTTCTTAGGTCAATGAAATATAAGTATGATTCTAAGATCTCAACCATAGAAGAAGGGAGAGAAATAGAAAAACTATCTCTAAATGAACTACATAGCATATTCATAGCCTATGAGGTGAGGATGAGAGATGAAGAACCATCCAGGAAAGAAGCTACTTTTAAGACTGTCAACAATGAGAAGGATGTGTCTCCAAAAAGGGAAAAGGTATAAATGAATCCAATTGAGGATGATGAAACTGATGAAGAAGAGGCAAAATTTATTAGAAGACTAAGAAGAGGATCCAACAAATATAAAGATAAGTTGCCCTTCAAATGTTTTGAATACGATAAATTAGGTCATTTTGCTGCTAAATTTCCTTAAAATAAAAAAGGAAACTATGAACTAGTGGTAGATGATAAGATGAATAAATCCTTCTACCCTAAGAAAATAAAATTTCAGAAGAAAAATAAAAATCTATACATCCAAGAAGATAGTGATGTATTAGACTGTAATAGCTCAGATGATGAATGATTTTTTTCCTTTATTGCTAGAAACCATGAGCTTCTCTCTGTGTGTGTGAATATGTGGGCTAACTAAAAGGATAAAAAAACACACCAATGCAACATTGCATTGAAGGAAACTAATTAAAAGATAAAAAAACTCTCAATAACAACAGTTTCTTCAATGACGTCTCATTGTCCTCTATCTCCAAGGATCTGTTGTAAGTTGTTGGCTCTCAGTTGGTGTATGCAATAGCTTGGTAGAATGAAAACTTAGAGAATGAGATTATGCAACATGAATGTCTATTGCTAAATGATGATATGATTAAGCTAAGATATGAATCTATGATAAAAGAAACTAAAACAGCTTGTGCAAGACTATTCTATTATGATTTTTATGCTAAATGATGAAGCTAGAATGCAATGCTAAGCTCAAGAAAGAAAGATGGCTAAATGCTAGATAGTATGCAACTATAGTAATCGTGCTAAATTCACCAAATCTAGGATCTTTTTCAACTCACAAAAGGGTTGTATTTATAGATTTTTGGAGGCAAGAACTTGGTTGGCAAAGATCGATGGTCGAAATCAAACCTATCAAGATGAACGGTGAGAGATTTGAGAGGTTGAGAGAAAGATGGAAGGTTGAGAGAATAATGGGAAATATTTCCTCCTACACAACCTTTTCCATTCAAAAATGAAGGAAAGTTGCCATTTGTGCATTTCAATTATGAGGAGTTAGTTGGTAGTTGAGGATAAATCCCATTATTAAATAATTAATTTATTTAATTATATGTGACAAGGATATTTAGAGGCTTCCATAATTAAATAATTAATATTTAATTATGTGTGAAAGATGAAAATGGAAGGTAATTAAATATTTTAGAATATTTAATTAGGTGTGAAATGAGGAAAGAGGTTAATTAAATATTTAGAATATTTAATTAAATGTGGAGTGAAGAATTAGAAATAATGAACTTACAAGAATATTCCATTATTTGAATTTAAAATTTAAACTTAGAATAATATGATAATTAATATAAATAAATTATGAAATTTATTTAATTTAATTAAGAGGAAGATGACAATAATTAAATAAACTTATTTATTTAATTAAGGTAGAAGAATTATAAAATTGAACGATATAAATAAATAATTAAATTTATTTCTATGTAGATGACTTTAGAAGATTAATTAAATAATTCATATTTAATTAATTAACAAGCTTGATTTAATGTGACCAAATGATTTTGGATGTATACATTTTTCCCCTCTTTGAAGTGATGTGTTTTATGCATTGCTTCAAAGAAATTAAAGTTTGCTCCTCACTTTAAAAAATTGACTGATGATGCTATATGCCCCCTCGGGAGATAAATCGCGTAGTTTGAAAATTGTGATTATGATTCGAAGATTTGAAATGATTTGAAGGATATTCGTTGATTTATCTCCTGAAATTGCGTGTCGCATGGTAAAAATACAAATAACCCTACCTTATTTACCCCCTTAAAAGGTGGAAAATGGTAAAAGTCATTGTCATTTGAACAGTTGCATTTGGTGATTTTTGAGCTTTGTGAGTGAAGATTTTGAGATGCCAATCCATTATGAGTGCCACAAATTTGAGTGGGCCCGTCAACATCAGCGACCAGCAGCATACAGACCTCCGATATGATTGTGCGACCCTCTTTTGTGAATTTTTGATGAATTTTGCTTGAATTTCTTGAATTTTTAGTTTTTCAATATTCTATTTTAGCGCATAGAAACTGATTTAGTGCATGCGAGCTTTAGTTTAATGCATAGCCTAGGTAGATTAGCGCATTCAAGATAGTGCATCGATTAAAAAGTGTAGCGCATAGGGATGCTAGATTAGCACATAGGCTCCTTTAGAGCATAAGATAGATAGATTAGCACATAGGTGAAAGCCTCATGCATATGATGCTCAAATAGTGCATAGATTTAGGTCTTTAGCGCATCGGCTAGATTAGCGTATATGATAGATAATCTAGCGCATACACCTAATAGAATAGTGCATTGATGGTTTAGCATTTTGAATGTCTATTTTAGCGCATTTGTGGATAAATTATCGCATTTGTTGAATCAACGCATTGAATGTATGTTTTAGTGCATCCATGAAATTTGCTTGTTTTCAAAACTTTAAGACACATTTGATGATCTTGATGTTTTTTGCTTTATTAGACAACTGACTTGATGAATTTGAGTAGCATCAAGGATAGATTAACTTGATTTTGATGATTTTTTGTTAAATTTGTCTTCATGCTTGAAAACAAATAGTAAGATGTTAATTTTGATAATTTTTCTTTCCAAACTAAAAAAAAAATAGTAAAGATGTTGATTGTGAGCCGATTGGTTGTTAAATTTGTCTTCATGTGCGATGAAAAACAAATAGTAGAGATGATAAATTTGTCTTCCTGCTTGAAAAACAAATAGTAATGATAGGTTGATATGTTGCTGATTTTGATTTGATTTTGATGATTCTGATAAATTTGCTTCCATCCCAGAGGAAAAACAAATAGTAATGATAGATTTTCCTACTTGATATGATTGAAATGATTATTTGTTTTCCTGACTGATTGATTTTCATTGTTGATGATCTAATTGAATGTTGATTTGATGTTATAGGAGGATTTTAAAATCCTCTAGATTAGAGAGAGGTTTCCTCGTACATGGGAGATGATTCCTAGATTGTCCTAGCTAGAGATTGGGGCTATAATTAAATGTGGTTTGGGTTCCCTTCTCAGGATCCCATAGTATAGGGTCAATAGAGCATTGTTGAATGCACTAGTCGAGAGATGACATAGTGAGCATAATACTTTTCACTTGCCGGTTGGAGAGATCATTGTTACACTAGAGGATGTGTACAGGATTTTAGGCATTCCTGTGGTTGGCGATCTTGTGATCTATGATCACAAAGAGATTGGAGGTACAGATGCTCTACAACAAGTTTTTCAAGATCCGCAAGCTGGTGGATATAAGATTTCTTGGAGAGAGATGGTAGAGAACTGTCCCCCACTTCCCTCATTTTTGGCAGGTTTCATTGGTGGCTTCCTTTATCCTAATCATTGGTCAAAGGGACTATCAGTAGGTTGGGGGTGGATATTGGAGGAAATGATCCTTCACTAGACTAGATACGCATGGGGATCCTATATGTTAGCCGATCTATACCACGATCTCCATCAGGTGGTATATACTGATGGGAAAATTATTTCTTTCAGGGTAACACTTCTACATATATGGGTGTGCGAGCACATCGCTATCACCCGCCCTTTCGCATAGAGAGATCATCCACTTGGCCATCCATATGTGTATCCATATACAAGTCCACTTGTCCAGTCCATGTTGGGAAAGTTAGAGTACCGACGGCGTGTGTTAGATGACATGGATACAGTCATATGGAGACCATATGTTTATTGTGAGGCATGGGATGATGATGATATAGAGCTATCATTTTGTGGCATCACTAGATACTTGATTAGCCGCACTCCATTCATCATCGAGTGGTTTCTAGTTATGTGAGTACTTAGATAGTATGGGAGGATACAAATGATGCCACATGGTGTGGCTCACTATGTTAGGCATCGAGAGGATTTTGCAAAGTGGGGTCCCTTCATCACATTTGAGGCGGTGAGAGTAGAGTACACTGGGTTACATCCAAAGTTTTGGGACATTCATCCAAAGGTGATAGATGCATGGATAATTGAGGATTATGTTGCATAATTTTATACTCATCCATTCCCTAGATTGACTAGTCTGGATGAGCCTACCCCACTATTAGGTGGACTAGCATTATAGAGAGCATAGCGGCAGCCACATGCACAGCCAGAGGTGGGGGCACAGGAAGGGGGACAGGTAGAGGGATAGGCAGAGCAAACTATAGGAGGAGAGGAGGATATAGGTGGGGTGGACATGGATATTGATGAGGAGGAGGATGATAGTTCAAATGATGATGATGGGGATGACAGGGGTGGTGGGGATGGTAGACAAAGATATTTATTTGATGTACCATTTAGGACTCGGCCCCGCACAACTAGATTTGTTGTGCAGACAGTTGTCGCACCACATATCACTATCAGGGCTCCCATGTAGGGTTAGATTGATGCTTCGCATTCATAGGTGCAGGCTCTTCAGAGACAATTAGCATAGGCATAGGCCACCATTACACAGTTACAGGCATAAATGGTTTAGACACCACCTTCAGACCCACAAATTTCTTAGCTCACGGCCGAGAGAGATAGTTTCAGACAATGGTGTGTACAAGAAGAGGGTACAACTGAGAGATTGATGAGATCTATGGAGGGTACCTCTATTGGAGAGGTTGTGGCCGAGGGACATGAGACTTCTTAACAGTGTGAGTATTATCGTTTGAGATACTTCGAGGTGGTACCCCTAAGTAGAGAATAGCTTACACGCAGTCAGTTACTCGATCTTGCACCCACTCACACAGTCACACCAAGAGTGCTACCAGGAGCGTGTTACAACCTCCCAAATGAGAGATATGTTCTTCATGCAACATAGATCCAACAAGACCCACCACCTCTAGAGACAACAATAGCCATGATCCTCACACAGATGCCCCACATTGATTATATTATATACATCATTTTTGTCACTTTCTATGTATCTCTTTTAGACATTTGATATCATTATACCTATGGACATTTATATTGATGAGATTTAAATGATATGCAGTGTCCATGTTGATTATGCATGTGTCCTTGATTATTCTATGATGGATGTTTATGTATGCATTTTATTTCTATATGCCATGTTATTGATGATTATGCATGTTTATGGATGATGAATTTTGTATGATGGTATGATAATTGTGATGATGTTTATGCACATGATATGAAATGATGATGAAAATTGAATGCATTTTATGATGTTCTATGATTATGAATGCAAAAATGATCAAATGGATGCATTTTTATACTTTTTGATGTATGATTATAGATGTGGATGAATGAATTTAATAATTTGATATGAATGTGACATGAAAATGAAAAGATGATATGAAAAATGAAGGTGAGAATGATATTGTGAAAATATGATATGGATGTTATGATAGACTACATGTTAATGAAATGATGAGATGCAAGTTGATATATGAATGATATGTAAATGATGTAGAAATAATGATACTCTATATGAATGTAAAAATGATATTATGAATGGATGAGATAATAAATGATGTGAAATGATAATGAATGATAATAATATGAATATTAAAAATGGATGATATATGATAATGAATCTTAAAATGATATGAATCTATATAATGATATGAGACTAATACAAATAAGTGAAAGGCAAAAATGACATGAAACTAAAATGATAATGATAATGAAAGTGAAATGATATGTAAAAAATGATTAATGATGATAGTGCAAAGTGAATCCTAAAATGATATGATGGGAAAAATACAATGATAAGATGGTAATGTAAGATATGATATGAGAGCGATATGTAAGATACAAATGAGACGAATGATTAATGGTATGACAATGATATGAAATAATTATGTGATACATATATGCAAATGATGATATGAAAAATGATATGTGAAAATGAAATGATAATGCAAAATGATATGTGAAAATAAATGATGCAAAATGATATGTGAAAATGATATGGAAATGACTTTGAAAAATGGTAATGCAAATGATATGAAAGTGGATATTAAATGATATGAAGCTAATGGTGAAAATGATAATGAAATGAAATGATAATGCAATAAAATATCATAACAATGATAACCCCAAATAATGATGTAAGATGATAGAATGAAATGATATGATTAGTAAAATGATATGACAATGATAATGCAGATGATGTAAAAATGAAACACAAAAGATGGGATGAAAATGATATGCAAATAATGATGATATGATTTTTTCCAATGTCCAAGTGTACTCAATCTTTGTTTCAAAAGAGATATGTATCTTTGCCAACCTTCCAAAAACCTATTATACAGCCGCAATGTGAATGCAATCTAGATGAATCATGCAATCCTAACATTGTAACATGAAGTACTCATTGTTTGTCATTCTGTGAACCAACTATGTGCTTGATTTTAATCATTGAGCCTTTTGATATGTTGAAAGCGAGTACAAGCATCAAAGGGGATATTAGCACCGATGATGACCTGAGTACAACTTTCATGATGTTTGATATAGCAAGTTAATACAAGAATCGAGGTATAATTGAACCAAGATGACCTAAGTATTGCTTACGTAAACAGACAAGAGTTAACCTTTTTCCTATGAAAATTTTGAAATTTCATCAATGATACGTTGTAGAGGGTGTCCCATGAAAAAAATTGCACAGTAATAATGATAAACTCATAGCTAGCAGACAAAGAAAAATCATACTCCTTCCTTGTGATTCTAGTTCAGTACATCATTGAACCACTCGAGAGATATGATGTCATCAAATTTCAAAACAAAAATTCAACTTATGCTTTAAGTGTTTCATTAGTTGTATTCAGATTAAGATAATCCAATTTGGTTCAATTTTATGTATGACATGTCTGATAGCTTCTTTGACTAGGCTTGATTGGATATTTGATTGTTGATCTGATATTCTGATTCTTGATACTTGTTGTTTTTTGTCTACCAAAAAGTTCAAAAATTTGATTGCCCCCAATGAGTTTGCACCTTGACTCTAGATTAGATACGTCCTACTACTAGGAATATAAAGAAATGATCATCAAGCCATGATGAGATCCTTGTCATTTCAAGGAAAGGTTTTGTGCATAATGTGGATGTGATGGCTGACTATGGATTTGATGCTGATAAAAATGGCTATGAATGAGTGATGCAAGATGTAACCTAATAGATGGGAGAGCCAACTAAATCACAAACAGTGCTTGTTTGCTAGGCTTTCACAATTAGTTTTTATTGCACTTTTTAGATTTTATGATTTTTTGTTGTTACCAAGAATGCCTGTTTGCCAGGTTTTCATCAAGGCAACGATTTTTTTGTATTTTCTCTCTTTTTTTTTTTTCTTTTGTATATCAAAAAATGCCTATTTGCCAAGTTTTCACCCTGATGATGAAGGACATTTTCTAATTTTTAGTGATTTTTTTATGACTTTTTATGTTGTTTTTTGGTATTTTCAGACATAGACCTTTTTCAGATGGATTTCGTTGGTTGGATCTTCAAGCAGGTCCCCTTCTAGTGTAGATAACTGATATTCCCTCGATCCATATGTTGCAAAGATGACAAATGGACCCACCAATTGGGCTCGAACTTGCCTTTATTTTCTCGATCTTGTTGATTGTGTGGGTTTTCTTTCAGGACCAAGTCACCCACTTCAAATGTGCATGGTATGAATCTATGATTATAGCTACGAGATATGATTTTTTGATAACCCTTCAAATGATTGGTTGCATTTTCTCGTCTCTCATCAAGTAGCTCCAGTTATTGCTATCTTGAAACTTTGTAATCCTCATCAGTTATGAGTCCCTTCAGTGAGACTCGAAGTGAGGAAATCTTAACTTCCAGTGGTAAAATGGCTTTTTCTCCATAAACTAAGCTGAATGGGGTGGCACATGTCGGCGTGTGAATGCTAGTTTTGTATGCCCACAACGCTGGATTTAACTAGACATGCCAATCACGGCCAACATCATTCACCGTATTCTTTAGGATCTTTAGGATTGTTTTGTTTGAAGCTTCTGCTTGGCCATTCCCCTGTGGATAATAAGGCGTAGAGAACCTGTGTTGGATTTGAAATATTTCACAGAGTTCATCAACATATTGATTCTTAAAAGGTCTTCCATTATCTATGATAATGTAGTTGGGAATTCCATACTGACATATGATATAATTTAGAATGAAAGATGAAATTTTTTTGTCGGTGGTTGTTGTTAATGGAACAAATTCAATCCATTTAGTAAAGTACTCGGTGGTCATGATTATGAACTTGTGTCCATTTGATGATGATGGGTGAATTTTTCCGACTAGATCTAGTCCCCACTAAGAAAAAGGCCATGTTGTAGTGAAAGGTTGTAGTTCCTGAGCAGGAGTGTGAATGAGATTCCCATGAATAGGACATTTCAAACATTTATTTCACAAAGATGAATGATTCATTTTCCATGGTTGGCCAATAGTAGCCCATTCTAATAAGTTTCTTCGCCAAGGTTAATCCACTTGAATGGGTCCCACAAATACTACCATGAACCTCTTGTAAGGCCTTCTCCATTCACCATGTTCAAGAAATCTAAGGAGGGTACCGTCAAGCCCATGTCAGTATAGGGTATCAATGATTAGGGTAGTCTTATGAAATTTATTTTCTGATTCCAGGACTGAGGGTAAGATAGTATCTTTTAGATAGTTATAGATTTTTCCATATAAGGGGGAATCAGAACCAGTCAAGTGACAAATGATTTGGGTCTCAGGATGGTCATAGGTAGGGGAAAATAGTTGTTCCACCAGGAATTCATATCAGACTTGGTTCTCTGATAATTGCAGTAGTGATGCAATTGTAGCCATGACATCTACAGATTTTTTTTCGATCCGTGGTATTTGCATGAACTTGATCTCAACAAAATACTTCTTGAAATCATCTACCATGTTCTTGTAAGATATCAACTTGTCATATTTAGTCTAATAGTCATCATTTATTTGATTAATGACAAGTTGTGAGTCACCAAAAACTTGTAACTCTATGATCTTCCAATCCAATGCTATTCTCATTCCAATTAGAAGTGCTTCATACTCAGCTATGTTGTTAGTACAAGGAAACATCAACCAATAAGACTTTGGAATGGTATGTCCCTGAGGTGTGAAAAAATAATTCCTACCCCCGAGCCATGTTGTGTGTAGGACCCATCAAAGTAAAGTGTCCATGATTTCTTGGTAGTTGTGAAAACATCGGCGTTAGGAAATTTGATATGCATTGGATTGTTTGTTTGTAAAAGTGCCTCTGCCAACTGATCCACTAAAACCTACCCTTTAATTTATTTTTGATCCACATAATGAATTTCAAACTCACTTAGGATCATTACCCATTTAGCCAGTCTACCAGTTAATGTTGCTTTTCTCAGAAAATATTTCAAAGGATCAATTTTAGCCACAAGTTTGACTGTATGAGCTAACATATAGTGCCACAAATTTTGGGAAGCAAACACTACTGTCAAACAAGATTTCTCAATGAAAGTGTAATTTAGTTCATGGCCTGTCAATATCCTGTTGATGTAATATACTACTCGTTCTTTGCTTGCTCTATCTTCTTGTGCCAATAATGCCCCCAGGGATACTTCTGTGGTAGAAATGTATAGTATGAGTGGTTCTCCTTGCATTGGTGGAATGAATACTGGTGGACTCATTAGATAATGTTTAATCTAATTGAATGTTGCTTCGCACTTGTCTTCCCACTTGAACAAAACATTTTTATGCAAGAGATGCATGAATGGAAAAATATTGTCTACCAGCTATGCAATGAATCTCCTGATGGATTTCAATTGTCTGTGTAATGACCATAGTTGACTGATGTTCCTTGGTGGTGACATCTCTAAGATGGCTTGAACCTTCACTGGATTGACTTCAATTCCTTTTTCTCATAAAATGTAACCTAGGAGCTTTCCAGATTTTACCCCAAAGACACATTTCTTTGGATTGAGTCTGACCTTAATTTTTTCCATTCTAACGAAAATCTTAGATAAGATATCTATATTTCCTTCCCTTGTGTTTGATTTTTCTAAAAGATCATCTACATAATCCTCCATGAATGTGTGCATCATGTCATAAAAAATTGTAGTCATTGCTCGTTCATATTTTGCTCCTAAATTTTTGAGTCTGAACAACATTACATTCCAACAATATGTACCCCAGGGACATGTGACTGTGACCTTATCTTGATCTTCAAGTGCAATCTTGATCTGGTTATACCCAGAAAATCCATCCATTAATGAATACATAGCATGCCCTATTGTTAAATCCGCAATCATGTCTATGTTTGGTAGAGGGAAATCATCTTTTGGAAATACTTTATTTAGATCCCTGAAATCTATACAGATTCCGATTCTTCCATCTGGTTTTGACATAGGTACAATGTTGAATATCCATTTTGCATAGTTGATAGACCGAATGAATCCTATATCCAATAGTTTCTTTAGTTCCTCTTTGACTAGCAATGCAACATGTGGGTTCATCTTTCTAAGCTTTTGTTTCATAGGCTTTTCCCTTGGAATGATGGAAAAATGGTGCATGATAAGATTTGGATCTAACCCAGGAATATCTGTGTATGACCATGCAAAATTGATTTGATTTTCCTTTAGAAATTCCATGAATTTTGGGACTTCTTCCTCTGTCAGTGATGCAGCAAGTTGCAAGATCTTTGGCTTTTCCATAGTGCCTATATTGATTGCTTCTGTAGGTTCTATCAAAATAGAAGATCTTTCTTGATAGTGCTCAGGGAGAGTGTCAAATTTCCCATCTTCCAGTTCCTTTGAAAGGTTTTCACCTTCAGATGCGCTCTTTATTTTTCTCTTTTCATGATCTAATACTGCCTTTGTTAGGTTTTCACCATTAGATAAGTCTTTTATATTGTTAATTTTGTAGCTAAAAAACTTGGCACTCTCCTGACTGAGACTTTGATCCTATGATTCACTGGTGGAACCCATTTTCGGGTTGGAAGAACAAAGAAAATTCACAATGGTTTCATCATCTGGGAAGGTTGGGACGTCAATTGGTTCAGTTTGTTCCCAATCAATGATCTTGGGATGGACCAAGGGTAATGGATCATCAAGTTGGGTAAAGTCACTGGTTGTTAAGGTCATGATATTGTTATCATTCTTGCTATTGGGAAGATCTATGATGGTATCCTCCTATTGATTATTCGTCTCACTTTGAATCAAATTGTCAGCACTCGAGTCATGGTCACTTTGTAGTACGTAATCAAGTGGAGGCCTTGAGCTTTCCCCTTGTGTGAGCATGGGTGTATATTTTTGTACAACATCTACTTGTTTGTCTCTCCAAAATTTATCATTAGAAATGGTGTCCCATTCATACTCATTGGAATCGGTTTCAGAATTTTCCTACAATCTCATAATTGTTTCAACTAATTCCCCATAGGATCTTTTTAAAGCATCTTCTTCTTGAATTTTATCTAAGGAAAATTCTTTCGTATCTTCCCTATACCCAAGTCTCGTCTTATCTTTTGGATGCATTGTTTTTGGTTTAATAGGTTCCACAATTCTTTCTTTTCTCTTGCCTACAGGACCATTTCCATCATAATCCATCTTTTGCATCATGGTATAGCCTTTCCCATATTGTTTAGTGGGAAATTTGATATGCTAAATAGATTCATCTCCATCTTTATAAATCCAATCGAGAATAGCTCTATCTTCAACTTCATTTTCTTGAGTGTTTTCCTTGATGAATCTTCCATCAAACTTGGTGATGGGAACTGAAGCTTGTGTTCCTAATGAGGATGTTGTTGCAGCTTGATGTGTGGATACTGTAGGCTGACCATGTGACCTTGGAGAAATAGGTAAGTTAGGGAGACAAATAATACTATCCCACTCCATTATCTTTTAATTCTAACTTGGTTTCGAAGCTCTTTGTTAATTCCTTTGTTTGATCCTTGTGTTTGGAAATAGTAATAGTAAGAGATTCTTTATTGTGTGGAACAAAAGAATCTTGGGTTGCTAAGGTTAGAGAAAATCTGAATGTTGTTATGATCCATAGGTATGGTTATTTCTTGTCCGCCATATGGAAATTTTAGACATTGATGATAAGTAGATAGAACTACTTGCATCTCATGGATCCATGGATGACCCAAAAGTATTTTATAGGATAAATCTTGATCCAGAACCTGAAAAAAAGTGTTCTTTACAATAGGTCCCACTCTGATGGGTATCATGATGAGGCCTTTAGAAGCTCGTTCCTCATCATCATATGCTTTGATTATAATTTTTCTCCTTGGATCAATAGACTCTTTAGAATACCCTAAGGCAAGAACCAATTTTAAAGTACAAATATTTAGACCGGCTCCCCCATCTATTAGGACACGTCTAATTCAGGTTTTATGAACCATGACCTCTAGATAAAGTGATGAGTTATGAGGATGGGTCATGGAGGCATCATCCTTTTTGGAAAAGGATAGACATGTGGGTGAGGAAAATTTTCCCACCATGGCTTGAAATTTGTCAATATCCAAATCAGGAGATACAGTTGTGTCAACTAGAGCCTTTTCCAGAATTTCCTTATGTGTCGGTGATATTTTAAGAAGCTCCAAGATTGAAATTTTAGCCGATGTTTTTTGTAGTTGATCAACTAAATTGTATTGCCTTGGAGGGGGGACAATTGACTTAGATGAACTTTCGTTAACAATAATTTTGGCCTGCCCCCATGTTGTTGCATTTAATTCCTGATACTCTTGCTTTCCTTTGACAATAATAACGTTAACTTGTTGGCCATCAGAATAGATATGATTGATGGTGGTGTCATAGACATGATTCATATGTTTTCCCTTGTCACCTGAAGATTCCCCTTTTTGATAATTGGGGAGAGGGTCCTTGAATGCCTGGTGATTTTTCGTTGGCATTATGTCCCTCAACAACTATAGTGTGATTATCAATCAAATCCTAGACCAAATTCTTTAACCCTTGGTAATTATTTGTTCTATGACCTTTACATCTATGATAATCACAATAGTATGAGTCATTCCACAATGGTGGTTTAACTTGAGGCTCATAATCTCTCCGTGGTGGAAATTTGATGGAATTTTGATTCAACAACTCTTTTAAGATTGATTCAAGAGACTAGCCCAAGGAAGTAAAACTCTATCGATTTGAGAAAAGCTATGCTCTAGGCGCATTTGAATTTTGATTATTGCCAAGATTATTATCACAATTATTGGCCAAATTTCCTTGGTTGGCATTGTTCCCTTTATTAGAATTATTATTGCCTTGGTTATTAGAATTTCTAACATTGTTTTTGTTACGTTGGACACTTGATATATTGAGAATGGTTGGCTTCATAGTGTTGGAATCTACCACCCCATCATTTACAACATTCTTATTTCTGGTTCAGAATCATGATTTATCATTGTTATTGTTATACAAATTTGGACCATCTTTGTCAAGCTTTAATGTTCCTCTCTTGACCAAGGATCCTTTGATAGTAATCATGTTTTCAATCAATGTCTCAAATGATTGAGGACAATGGAGGTTTAGCCTGTAACTCATCTCTTGATTTAGACTGTCTATAAATATATCCATCTTTTCCTTTTTAGGAACAATACGGGAATATCTTTCAAACAACCTTCTCCACCTTTAAAGGAATGTAATGAAAGGCTCCCTAATCTTTTGTTTTGCTCTACATAAATCAAGCATGGTTATTTGGTGTTGTATATTGTAGGAGTATTGAGATATGAATTTATTGATTAAATCCTCAAATGATTTGAAGGGGGGAATGATTTTGGAAATCCACTCCATGGATTTTCCATCGAGACTTCATGGAAACAAATGCATCATGTATGTATCTTCATGAGAAAATTCCAAGCTCATATTTTGAAAGTCTCTCACATGATCAATGGGATCCGTTTTTCTTTTATATCTGTCAAATTTTGGGATCTCACAATGTTTTGGAAAAGGAATCATGTTGAGATTCTTGTCAAAGGGATATGGGCATATATCCTCCAAAACATATTTCTTGGTTGTTCCCCCTTGTATCTCTTTAATCTACCCTTGTAGTGATTTTATCTATTGAGTTAGAGCACTAAAATCATTAAGGGGGGCTTCAAGATCCTCTCTAATCTTTTTTGTATCAAAATCATAAGGAAGTTTAGCTCCTTGGTTGGCTAGCAAAAGAATGTATCTTTCTTTGTTCCTTTCTAAATTTTATCCAGCAAAATATGAAATTGAGGATCCTGTTCTACTTCTTGAAGCATTTCCTCTGTTACTTCATCGTTGTTTGAATTATTCCCATTACAAAACTTGTGAAAAGGGTTTTCTTCCTTATCACCCATGTTGCAAAGAAGATTTTCCCTTTCATCTTCTTCTATGTGCTTTTGAGATCTTGTGGCAACAAGCATAAGCTTATACCAAATTTGTATTAACTTTGATCACAAATGGGATAGTGCAATTAGTTGGATATCTTAGTCAAAATAGAATGAAGATTCTATTGATATGACTAAAGAAATTTTTAATTTTTAGCTAGTGATTCCTTGGTTGAAAGGATGATGATCCTATTATGGGAATTAAACTAGAAATCAGAAATGGATGTGATGATGCACTTTGTGATATTTTGATCTTAGTTTGAATAAAAGGATTTTGCAAAAGCCTAATGCTTCTAAGCTCTCTATTGCAACACTTGATTGTGATGATTGGAATATTGAATTATAGATTGTGGGATGAAAGAGGGATGAATAGGCTGACTATGATTATGCCTCTGCAATAGAGCTCTTTGTTGAAAGAAAGCTTGTGAAGATAATGGTTCTATGGAAAAATCATCAGTAAAACCCCTAGCAAAGTCATGATATCGATGGAGGAAAGTTCAATGCTCTAACAAAACTTTCCGAATTTGGTATAAAAAATTTCTCCTCTTCAATAGCTTCTTATAACTAAGGGACTTTTTTGGCTTCTTGATCTTTTTCTCTAAGGATTTATTAACAAAAGTTGTGGATTTTCATTCCCTAAGCATAGAAAAAGACTAGACTTGACGAAAAATCTAAAAGCTTAAGTCAATGGGTCGAAACAGACATGGTTTTTGATAAATTGCTGAATTGGATGATCTTTATCTAATTTAATGTTTGAAAAACATGACATACAATAGAAAATAGTTATTTTTAAAGTCTTAAAACAAAAAGTGTATGTTCAAGAATCAAGCATGATCCTTTTGATTTTCACTGGTTTTTGAACAAAACAGACACTTCAGTCAGACTCACTCTTAATTGTCAAAAGGGTCATCATAGTAATCACAAACCACATCTTAGAATTACGTCGACTCACACAACTGTGTCACCCCTAGAGGGCGCTTGTTTTTTTGTCTTTTCCATGTGTGTACTCAAGGTTAGATTTCTTGATCCCCTAAGAAAATAGTTCGTGGAAATTATATGGTGAATGTCTTGGAGGTAGATTCTTCCCTCCCCTTGCACTGTGATTATTAGGATGTTTGAAAACTGACATAGTTGACTTCTACACTATGGTTCATAGTAAGAATATCTCTTCGGCACGACAATAGATAAACTCCCTTAGGAGACCTCCCAATCTTTAGAACAAATATTTTGGGGATGGTTATCTTGCACACTTTCGTTGAATATGGGTTTCCCCAAAATTCACTTTTGATTAGAGTGGGTTGGAAACCTTGGCTTTAGGTGTTCACACTTAGGTCGTTCCCGTAGGGTGAGTACTTTTTACCACTATGAAAGGCCTTCTAAAGGATGTAATAAAGCATGAAATGCATAAAATGAAAAAGGTAAGTCTGGCATTTTGGTCACCCAGTTAAGGGGAGAGCATATGCCTATCACCTAACAATCACAACAAACAATTTTGTTTAGTTTTAATCCCAAATGACAATTTTCTAAACTAAGTGAAGATGTTGCTTCACAACAAGCATGGGATTCATTTTAACAAAGATAAAATGATTGTTTGGTGACTACGCTAGGATTGATAAATTTCAGATTTAAAAGTCTACCCTAGGATTGGTAAATTTTAGATTTAAATGTCTACCCTAGGATTGTTTTATTTTAACCTAATGGAGAAAATAACAATCTCTATCTGCAGATGCGTCAAAAGCAAGATTAAAATTTTACGGTCCCCTGGATGCGCTAAAAGAACACATGTATGGGCTAAAACAGAACATAAATGTGCCAAAAGAAAACTCAAGGATGCGCTCAAATAGAATAGCAATATGCTAAAAGATCATGTATGTGCTAAACCGAAGCAGAAATGAGCTAAAACAAAATAGAAGTGTGCTAAAAGAGCACGAAAATGCGCTAAAAGAGCATGAAAATGTGCTAAAAGAGCACATAAATGTGCTAAACCAAAACAACGAATACTGGAACTGAATAGGTATCCGCTAAAACAATCCTCGTATGCTCTAAACCGCGAGTCTTCTACGTAACCTTCCAGAAAACCTACAATAAAAAATTTAAAAATGGGGCAAGGGCCCCATGGTGGGCGCCAAAAATGTGTGTGTGAATATGTGGACTAACTAAAAGGATAAACAAACACACCAATGTGACATTATATTGAAGGAAAGTAATTAAAAGAGAAACAAACTCTCAATAACATCAGTTTCTTCAATGGTGTCCCATTGTCCACTATCTCCAAGGATCTGTTGTAAGTTGTTGGCTCTCAGTTGGTGTATGCAGCAACTTGGTAGAATGAAAAAATAGAGAATGATATTATGCAACATTAATTTCTATTGCTAAATGATGTGATATGATTAAGCTAAGATATGAAACTATGATAAAAGAAACTAAAACAGCTTGTGCAAGACAATTCTATTATGATTTTTATGCTAAATGATGAAGCTAGAATGCAATGCTAAGCTCAAGAAAGAAAGATGGCTAAATGCTAGATAGTATGCAACTATAGTAATCGCACTAAATTCACCAAATCTAGGATCTTTTTCAACTCACAAAAGGGTTGTATTTATAGATTTTTGGAGGCAAGAATCTGGTTGGCAAAGATCGACGGTCGAAATCAAACCTGTCAAGATGAACGGTGAGAGATTTGAGAGGTTGAGAGAAATATGGAAGGTTGAGAGAATAATGGGAAATGTTTCCTCCTACACAACCTTTTCCATTCAAAAATAAAGGAAAGTTGCCATTTGTGCATTTCAATTATGAGGAGTTAGTTGGTAGTTGAGGATAAATCCCATAATTAAATAATTAACTTATTTAATTATATGTGACAAGGATTTTTAGAAGCTTCCATAATTAAATAATTAATATTTAATTATGTGTGAGAGATGAAAATGGAAGGTAATTAAATATTTTAGAATATTTAATTAGGTGTGAAATGAGGAAAGAGGTTAATTAAATATTTAGAATTTTTAATTAAATGTGGTGTGAAGAATTAGAAATAATGAACTTAGACAAATATTCCATTATTTGAATTTAAAATTCAAACTTAGAATAATATGATAATTAATATAAATAAATTATGAAATTTATGTAATTTAATTAAGAGGAAGATGATAATAATTAAATAAACTTATTTAATTAATTAAGGTAGAAGAATTATAAAAGTGAACGATATAAATAAATAATTAAATTTATTTATATGTAGATGACTTTAGAGGATTAATTAAATAATTCATATTTAATAAATTAACAAGCTTGATTTAATGTGACCAATTTTTTATGTATACATTCTTTATGGAAAAAGAGTCTGAGGAGAAGAAGAATGAAAAGGCCAGAGATCTTCTTGAAGAGGGTGAAGAAGAAGGAGTAGTTGACCTGGAAGAAGAACTCATATATTCTCTAGATGAGATAGATGATCTCAAAGATGAGATTGAGAAGTTAAAAAGGGAGAACAAGTAGTAGAAGAAACTTGCACATAAAGAGTCGGATAAACTAAGCAAGGAACTAGAAGAATCTACCCAGAATGTGGTAGATTTGAAGCTAAAGCTACAAGAAGCCAAGAGAGCGGAGGATGTGATTAAGTCCAAGCTCCAATATGAAGTAGACATATGCATGAAGTTTAAGGAAGAGATTGTTGCTCTGAGGAGAGATTTAGAAAAGGAAAAAGAACAAATAGAGAAATGAATCAAGTTGAAAGGTGGCTCAAACATTCTAGATGAGTTATTGAGTTCCTAGAGGCTTGAAACTAAAGAAGAATCAAGCTTAGCTTTGGATAAAGGGAAAATTTCCTTTGTTGATGCCTCTACAAAGCTATATGAAAGGTTTAAAGTAGAAGAAAAGTCTAATTTTATCAAGGAAAATGATTGCAATGAGAAATCTGTAGAGAAGGAGAAAACCAAGGATGAAAAGAAGCCTATCGTAGAAAAGAAGGATAACCAATCAGATCTTGTTCGCCAAGAGAACAAGAAAAGCTTCAAGAGGATTGATGTTGATGGGTTTAATAAGGTGAGAAACTCAAGAAGATGGATGCACACTGGACCCCCTCCTCTAGTACTAAATTTCATGACTAGGTATTCCGCATATTTCTATGGGTATTGTTATTCATGTAATCAGTTTGGTCATAGGGCTAGGGATTGTAGAATCATTCCTAAAAAGAGTGCAAATTTTGAAAGAAGAAATTCATTTTCTTGATTACTTGACATGAATATAGTCTGCTATAACTATAATAACTTTGGTCACATAGCAAAAAATTATAGAACACAGTTTACAAAACCAAATGTTCAGAATGAGAAAAAGAAGATCTTACCTCCTAAGACAAACAAAGAATTAGATAATAAGGAGGAGATAGTAGAAAAGATAGAAAGGAAAACTAACAACATGTGGAAAGAAAAAGGAGAAAGCTCCACACAATCATTGATTGCACAAACAACTTTGCATGCCAAGAAGAAAAATCTATGGGTGATAGATAGTGGTTGTTCCAAACACATGTCTACTGAGATAAGTGCAAATTCATCATGTAATTAGGGATAAAATATTAAGGTTAATGCAATAAAGCATATAAATCAAACCCTAATAAATAATGAAGCACAAATGAGCATAAATACATAAAGCATAAAACAATATTACTAAATATTCATGCCACCATTGATTCATCTCCATTGCACTTCTCCATTTTACTTGAATATGATAATTACGCTCAGATTTGAGTGTGCAATAATAAGTTTATGAAAAATGACTAGCAAAATATTGAAGATTGTTGTCTCACACTAGCAACATATACTTGCATAATATGTGTAGATCTATAAAAATGACAAGGGTAAGGTCTTTTATAGAAAAGACAAATTTGAATGAAGGGCTAAGATTGAAAGCCAATAAGATGTCTTAATCAATGGCCAAGATTGAAAGTTGTAGTATGAAATAGGGTTAGGGCTAAATTAGGGAAAATGATAAGGATGAAGGGTTGAGATTGAATTATAAGATAATTCAATCAAGGTCTAGGATTAAATGAGATGTCAAGAGATAAGATTTGATGTGGAAGATAATATTGGCACGGATAAAGGGGTGATAGGAGAAATTAAATAATAAAAATTATTTAATTTAGGTGGCCAATGAATAATTAAAATAATTATTTAATTATAGAGGAATGGACAAAAGAAATCATTTTGAATTAAATAATGATTTAATTCAAAATTCAAGAGAGTGGACCAAATTAAATAAATAAAATTTATTCAATTTAGGAGAGAAAAGGTTGATGAATAATTAAATAATTAAAAATAATTATTTAATTATAGTGGAAAGTGGACAAAAATTAAATAAGAATTTATTTAATTTTAGAAAGAAGAGGACTTAATTAGTGATGTAATTAAATAAATAAAATTTATTTAATTAATCAAGAAGGAATAAAGATAGAAAAATGAATTATTAAATAATTAAAATTATTTAATTAATAGAAGAATTATGACTTTAGAAAATAATTAAATAGTTAAAATTATTTAATTATCAAAGACAAAAGGGGAAATGATGGAGAATTTAGAAATTGCAAGCTTGGGACAATTTTTAGTGTCTACACATCAAACTCAACAAATGCAATGGAGGATCTATGAGTTTGGGTGATGACACCGCAATCAAAATATGTGGTAAAGTCATCTTAAGTTTAGATGGTAAAACTCCCACAAAGGATATCCTGTATGTTGAAGGTTTAAAGAGCAATTTGTTAAGTGTGAGCCAAATGTGTGACAATGGTTATAAGGTCACATTTGATTCAGAAGGTTGCAAAATTAGAAAGAATGGAAAGATATTTGCACAAGGGTTGAGAATCGACTGCAATCTTTACAACCTTGTTGAATTAAAAGGTCAAAGTTGTCTGATTGGACAAGTTGATGAAAGTTGGTTATGGCATAGAATATTAGGCCATATAAACTTTGACAAATTGGTAAAAGTGAGTTCAAGAGGTTTGGTCAAACATATGCCTAAGGTAACAAAGCCTGCAAACATCATATGCAAAGAGTGCCAATAGAGAAAGCAAACAAAGACTAGCTTTCCAAATAAAGAATATTCACCCACAAAGCCTATACAACTAGTTCACACTAACCTGTGTAGACCCACAAGAACAAGAGGATTGAAAGGAGAAAGATACTTTGTGCTGCTAATAGATGACTATACCAAGATGACATGGGTAACATTTCTGAGGGACAAGTCACAAGCATTTGAGAGATTCAAAATATTCAAAAACATGGTTGAGAAGGAGATAGGAAAGAAGATAAAATGTTTGAGTTCAAAAAGAGGAGGAGAATTTACATCTAGTGAATTTGTTGATTACTGTGAGGTACATGGGATTAAGAGACAATATTCGACACCAAGAACTCCACAACAAATGGAGTGGTTGAGAGGAAGAATAGACTTGTACAGGACATGGCTAGGATGATGCTAAAAGAGGCCATATTAATTTATATGTTCTGGAGAGAAGCAATACATACCACAGTATACATTCTAAATAGAGTTTAAATCCAAGTACATAGTGATAGTACTCCCTATGAATTGTGGTATGACAAACCTGCATTTGTGAAATGTTTTAAAGTATTTGGAAGTAAGTGCTACATCAAAAGAGATGATAAAAACTTGGGAAAGTTTGAATCAAGAAGTGATGAAGGAATGTTTTTAGTATATTCCACTCAAAGTAAAGCCTACAAATGCTATAAAAAAATGCTACACAAGATTGTGGAAAGCATCAATGTGAAGATTGATGAAAGTATAAAACATATCAAGTATGATCAAGATATTTTTGATGGTGCATCAAATTGTAAAGACAATGTAGCAAATGATGATGAAGAACCTAAGGAAATAGAAGTTGAGAAGGCCCCTACAAAGTATGTTCAAAAGGACCATCCAAAATATTAGATAATTAGGGATAAAAATGAAGGATTTCAAACCAGAAGGAGAATTGCAAAGAACAAAGAACAAGTAAATTTTGATCTCCTATCACAAATTGAACCAAAAAGTTTTTCTAAAGCCAACAAGGATGAGAATTGGATAGAATCTATGGAAGAAGAGTTAAATCATATTGAAAAGAATAAAACATGGGAATTGGTACCTAGGCCTCCATGCAAAAATGTGATTGGCACCAAATGGGTGTTTAGAAACAAGCTAAATGAAGATGGAACAGTTGTAAAAAAAAAGGGAAGATTAGTGTGTAAAGGATATGCATAGGTTAAAGACATTGATTTTGAGGAAATATTTTCTCCTATTGCAAGGTTAGAAGAAATAAAAATGTTCCTTGCATTCTCAATCTACAAAGGATTCAAAGTATATCAGATGGATGTAAAATCTGCATTCTTGAATGGAAACTTAGAAGAGGAAGTTTACATAGAACAACCAGAAGGTTTTTATCTATCAGAGGATGATGATTATGTTTGTAGATTGAGAAAGGCCTTATATGGTCTAAAACAAGCACCTAGAGCATGGTACTCAAGACTAGACCAGTACTTGCAACAACAAGGATTCAAAAAGGGATGTGTAGATAGTAACCTATATTTTAAATCTAAAGGTGAGCACATGATTGTAGTTTTTGTTTATATGGATGGCATCATTTTTGGTGGTAGCAATGATAAATGGTATAAAATATTTTCTACACACATGCAAGATGAATTTGAGATGTCAATTTAGGAGAATTGTCATTTTTCCTTAGTTTGCAAATTGCACAAACTAATAATGGGATATTCATATCTCAAACCAAGTATGCTAAGGAAATGCTCAAGAAATTTGTCATAGAAGACAATAGACCAATCAATACCGCATGATAACTGGCTGCAATTTAAGTAAAACAGATGAATCACCTGAGGCAAATCAGACAATGTATAGGTCAATGATTGGAAGCTCAAGTTGTATTTAACTGTATCAAGGCCATGTATTATGCAAGCAATATGTTTAGTGGCAAGATTTCAGGTGGCACCTAGAGAGTCACATGTCAATTCAGTAAAAGAATTTTCAAATACATTAAATGCACCGTTGACTATGGGATATGGTACCCCAAGAGGAAGGATTTCATTCTAACTACATATATAGATGTTGATTGGGTAGGAAGTGTGGATGATAGGAAAAGCACTAGTGGTAGAGCATTATTTTTGGGAAACAAGTTGGTTTCCTAAATGAGAAAGAAACAAGAATTGATCACTCTATCCAATGCTAAAGCAAAGTATGTGGCAGCAACAACATGTTGCACTCAAGTTCTTCGGATGAAGGAAAAACTCAAGGAAATCAAGGTAGAATACAAAGAACCCATTTCAATTCTTTGTGATAATTCATGTGCCATAAATATCTCAAAGAATCTAGTGATGCACTCTAGAACAAAGCACATATATATTAAGTATCGCTTCAAAAGAGAGAAGGTTGTAGATAAGGAAGTCAACATGGAATATGTTCCCACCAAGGAACAGGTAGCTGACATTTTCACCAAGCCTCTTCCCAAGGAATAATTTGAATAACTAAGGAAAAAATTAGGAGTCATTGCTCCCACATCATATCACCAATCTCTAGTGATGGAGCATATGTCTAGGGGGAGTTTCATCTATGTTCTAATCATCCCTGGAAATAGATAAGACAAATCAAGTTGGGCATAGTGGTTTTACAAATTTCTAACGACTTGATGGTTGTATTATTCCATATTCCCATCTTCTCTTTGAATTTCCTTTCAAAGGGAGAGTAATGTGTTAGGGGGAGTATACCATTTTCCATTGATGTCAGAGTGGGAGAAGATCATGAACAAATTCTCATTTGACCAAGATGAGAACATCAAAGGGGGAGCATTGCTTTATGTATCCAATTGGTGTATAACTCAAATAGTTATAGATTTCAATTGCTTTCAATTGGTATCAGACCATTTCAACCAATTGGTATGAGCATTTAGTCTTACCATCAATGACAAAGGGGGAGATTGTTGGCATATTGTTGTCATTGATGTCAAAAGGGGATTAGGAGTGAGATGAAACTAATCCTAGCAAGGGAGTTATGTCATTGATGCAGATTGAGGAACATGGCATGTTGAGGATTTGGCTTAGGGAAGATGTACAGATTAAAAAAGTTGCTTAGTATGTTGCATTGTTGTCATGATATTGTAGAGTATTCTTCCAGGCATCTGAAGTGAAATCAAAGACAAGATATGATATGGATTTTATCAGAGCTTCTCATAAATATGATGAGAAGGTCCAGAGGATGTACAATACTCTAAAAAATGAATTATGTTTCCTCTTGGTTAGAATTAGGGTTTACTAGTTAAACCTCACCTTGCATTTACCGTCCGAGAAAATATTTGACACGTTTAATATTTCCTAAGTACCATGCAATTATTTATCTTCGCTTGATCAACGGTGGAGGTTAAGCCTTAGAGATTAGATGGTGCCCATGTACCCCACTAAGATTTCAGTGGATCTTGATCAAGACTTGTGGGGTCAACGGGGAGTGGTGGAGATTAATCCATGATGGCAAGATCTAATGGTGCCCGTAGTGCATCTAGTGGGACCCGAAAAAGGAAGAAGTGATGTTGATGATGGAGTTTGATGATGTGGACGACAAATGGAAACAACCTGTAAACCTCTCAAAGTTTGTGTGGGCCCGTTGTTAGAGCTTGCAGGATGCGTGAACTTTGGATGCATGTCTTGGTGGACCCTAAGTATGGAAAATAGTGTATGAAGGATAAGATCAAAGGAGGAGATTTAAATGACCCCTTATTGGATGGTCATGATTTAAAAGTTGCGATAGTAAATGTAAAGTGTAGGATCAAGGTGTGAAAGAAGAGGATCGATGACCAGAGTCCAAAGATAGAAAGTCAAAACGGCTATGATAGTGTGAATAAGGGTTTTGACTGGTAACTGACATGTTAATGAGAATTAAATGCTCTATTTGTTTCAACAATAATTGTAATGAGATTTGATCTTCAAGATGATGGTTCAGATGATCATAGAGACAAGAATCAAGATTAGATCGAATGGAAAGAAGAATGTATCGAATGCATATCTGATTCTTAGGGTTTGACAGAGAGAATGAGGGAAAATTCTTTGTATCATAATTAAATGTGGAAGTAGCTCGATGTAAAGGTAGATTGAAAATGGAGATATCTGATAGACTCTATCAGATGAGTTGGATGATGGTGCAAGGCTCGAGGTGAACTGGCAGCTCATTGGTGAATTTAGCAAGGGAAGCCCTAACATAATGAGAAAGTTGATATGTATGATGGAGTGGATAGTGAGGCATTAATTGTTGGTTGGTGAAGAAGGAAGACAATTAGGTATTGTCTATGTGTCGAGTCTGTAAGTGAGGAATGTGAGCATCGGTTAGGACATAGCATGCTAAATAGAGACATGTATAACTAGGAATGCAGTAGAGAAGAGAGTGCAGAGTAGAGAAGAGTGTAGAGCAGGGGTATGTATTGTATGTATTGATGCATCTCAAGTTTATGTAGAACCATTTATATGAGTATTTGAGCTTGTAATTTTGTAAGAGTTTTTAGCCTCATTTATACTGAGTTGGTTCTTAGAGTAAGGGATTGGTGTCTCTTTGGAGTTGGTACTCCTAAATCAGGGAGTAGGTGCTTCCTTGGGTTGTATCCCTAAAACATTGTAATAGATATTTGGATTGTGAGGCTGGATTAGGACAGTAGATCCTAGTAGCATTTCTCACCGTAGTTTTTCCCATCCTGGGTTTCCCACATATATCATGTGTTATGTGATGTGTTGTGTGCATGATTATATTTTTGTATCACATGTTTAATATCTGCACATTAAGGGTTAAAGAAAGTAGTCTCCACAAAAGGTTTTAAGAGCTAAATTTAAACATCTACTGATTCACCCCCTCTCTCAGTATATTTTTGTGTTCCAGCAATATTATAACGCACTCATGTTATGGCTTGGTAGTGACCAATCCTAGGATCAATCACTACTAATTCATAATGCACTCACATTTCCAAGAAGCAAAAATAGCTCTCTTCATATTCCCATCTCCCTCTACCTCCTTCTATAGCTCATACTCTCCCTCTTCCTCAAACTATATACATGAAATAAACATTTACATATGGACATTTAATTTATTATACTTGGATTTATATTTCATGTATTTAGTTTTAGGATGTTTGAGAATGGTTTTGAATCTCTAGGAGTTATAATGCAAATTCAAGGTTCTAGAAGATCTTATAACTTTTTGAATATATTCAAATTTAATTAATTAGCGGGACCTCCTATCATTTTGAAATTATCTAAGGGTAAATGTTTAAATATTCAAAAGAATCAACAAGTCTCTCCTTAGAAATAGGAGAACCTTTTATTTTGGATGAGGCCAAAAAGAGGGAGGGGTAAGCCCCCATACCCCCATCAAGAACTAAGCTCCAAACATAGATGAAACAAAAACATCTAAATCATGAAGATAATTAGGCTCTATTACCAACACCACCTCCCTATCTCTCTCTATATTTATATCTCCCTCTCCCTCTCTCTATCTATTTCTCTCCTTTTGTCTCTATCTTCATCTCCACCTCTATCTTCCTATCTTCATCTTTATCTCTAAATACCTCTCCCTCTCTATATCCATCTATCTCTCTCTATATATATCACTCTATCTCACCATCTATATCTCTCTATGTCTCCCTCCCCCTCTTACTCTATATCTCTATATATCTTCCATATCTTTCCCTCTCTCTCTTCCTACCTCCATATAAATCTACCTTTATTTCCCTTTACTTATATATATCTATATATATTTCTCTCTCCCCATCTATCTTCATCTCTATCTCTATCTTACTCTCTCCCTTTCTGTCTCTAGATGTGTCTCCCTCTCTCTATTCATCCCTATCTTTCCCTCTCTCTCCCTCTCTCCCTCTTCTTAGAAATTTATCTATATCTCTATTTTCCTCTCTATCTCTCTCCCCTATCTCTATCTCTCCATATTTATCCTTCTATATCTCACTCTCTATCTCTCTCCCCTATCTCTATCTCTCCATATTTATCCTTCTATATCTCACTCTCTATCTCTCCATCTCTCTTTAACCCTATATTTCTTCCTATCTCTATTTTTATCTTTCTATCTCTCCATCTCTCCCTCTCTATATGTTTAGCTCTTCCATGTCTCTTTATCCATCTCTCATCTCTCTCTCTCTCTCTCTCTCTCTCTCTCTCTCTCTCTCTCTCTCTCTCTCTCTCTCTCTCTCTCTCTCTCCATATCCATATCCATATCCATCTTTATCTCTATTTTCATTTTTATCTCTCCATGTTGGTAATGGAGCTTGATTATATTTCTAATTCATATTATTTTTTAGCTATTTTTGGATCTTAGTTCTTTATGGCCCGGTGTGGGGGGCTTTCCCCTCCCACTTTTATCATTGGGGGAGAGAAATAGAGACATGAGAGAGGATAAGTATAGAGAGAGGTAGGTAGAGAGAGAGGGAGAGGAGAGAGAGAGATATCTAGAGGGAGAGGGAGAGAGAGGTGAAATAAAGAGAAATAGAGAGGGAGAGAGAGAGGGGTGAAATAAAAAGAAATAGAGATGGGAAGAGGGAGGGAAAGAGGAAGGGAAAGTGAGGTAGAGTGGGGAGGGAGAGAGAGAGAGGGAGGGATATGGGAGAGAGGGGGGAGGGAGAGAGGGAGAGGGAGAGGTAGGTGGATAGATATAAAGAGATGTAGAGAGATATCTAGAGGAATGGAGGAGAGAGAGAGAGAGGGAAGGAGGGAGAGAGATAGAGATAGAGAGAGAGAAGGGAGGGGGAGAGATAAGGAGAGATATATAATGAAATTATTTATGTTTTTTTTGAATAATTACAAAGTTACCCTTAGACAATTGCAAGATTATAGGAGCTTGTTGATTACTAAAATTTGACTGTTTAAAAAATCATAAGATCTTCCAAAACCTAGAATCTACATTATAACTCCTAGAGATCTAAAACTATTCTCAAACATCCTGAAACTATATATACATCATGAAAATATTTTGAGAAAGAGGGAGAGTGTGAGCTATATAAGGAGGTAGAGAGATGGGAAGACAAAGATTCTTCTTGTAAATGCAAGCGCATTATAGCATGCTTGTGTTATTATTTTCTTTGGGTATTTCCAACCCTTAGGGTTGGATTTACCCTAGGCATCCAACCTAAAGGATTGGGCTTACATGTCAATGCCCATAGATGTGGTTTTTGCAAATTTATTAAAAAAATCACAATGTCAAGTGTGCTCTCCATTAGGTTTGCACATCTTTCAATGTCAAGTTAAAAAAATAACATACTAAAATTGATCTCTCTCATAGCTTTCTAACCATGTAATTTTTCCTAAGTTTCAATTGTGTTAAGGTTTTGATCTTTAATTTCTTTTGCTAGCATCTCCACTTTTTGTCAAAAATTTGTGTATGGTATTTTTGGCTTCATTTTTTACCATTTCATCAAAATTTTAAACAAATTACATTTTTAGAAAGTAGACTCTATTCTATACACATTCATTTGTTTATTTTTTTATTAGTTTCCAAGAAATTTAGGGGGGACACACACTCAATTTTTTTTTTAAGATGTGTCCAATTTGAAAATTAGTAAAAAATGATATATTAATTAAAAAATAGTAGAAAATTTGGGCACAAACTAAATGGTGTTAACTAAGTTTTCATCGAAGTGATTTTTGAAAAGAAAAACATTTTAGGGGGGGCACACCAAATGCTATATTATGTTTTTTGATAAAAATAGGAGCACTTTGTGTGGCCTCTCTATTTGAACCCCTTAGTCTCCACCATTTAAAAAAAAGAAAAGAAAGTAGATTTAGAACAATACGACTCTTGTTTTTGTTGCATCTTCAAATTTTGAGCATAACTATCTTCAATTTCTCATCCAAGATCATTTTTTTTTTTAATTTAGAAAAAAGTGATCACTTAAGACCTCCTTTTGGTTCCCCATTTCCTTGCACTCACCCATTTCAATAATATCTATTCATGACATCATCATAATATAAATAATGCATGATTTAATCATTTATTAAATAAGATAGAGAAAGGGTTAACACAAGTAGACATCACACAAGTTTTTTTAAAAGCTCTCCATAGAACTCTCTAAAAAAAGGCCAAAGTTGACTAGATATATCAATGAGGATACAATAAAAGGTTAGATGCAATTTGAAAGAAAAATGAATCTTGGAAGGCAGTGGAAAGGGACAAAGGTGTTGTAATGCTAAAACTTTATTTTCTATGAATTTAGGTGAAAATGTTGCTTTCTAAATTGGTAGCAATTATGAAATCATCAAACACTTTCAAGATGATTGCAACAATCTCCAAAAAAATTGTGTCATTTTTGAAATTGCCTAAGCATAATTAAATGTGTGTCAAATCTTTTGAGACTACCACTTGTAGACAACCAACAATTTTATCAAATTTGGTTCAAAACACAAGGTTTTGAAGCACACAAAACCAAGAAAGAGACAAGGTGCTACTAGATGCTAATAAATAATTGCAAAGGGGACTAAGGGGACTTATCTTCGATGCAAGAATTGATCGTTATGTTATGTATTATGATGGCATTTTGAGTGACATTAATCATGGTCAAACTTAATATGTGACCAATGTAAATTCAAATTCTTACAATGGCTAAATGAGGTCTAGATCATAAAATGAGACATATCTACACAAAATTTTCTAAGACATCCTAATCACATATCAACATTCATATTCTACTTAAAAAGCTTCTATCATAACATCAAACTAACCAATAATAATAACCCACCCATTACCAAACCAAATTAAAAAGCTACCTAATCCTAGACTCCAATCACTAAAGTCAATTTTTGGATCTAATTTGTTATTACAATCTTAAACCATTCCATTAAAGTCTAAAAAAATGACAAACCCATTATCAAACCAAATTAAAAAGCTACCCAATCCTACTCCAATCACTAAAGCCAGTTTCTAGATCTAATTTGTTATTATAATCTTAAACCATTCCATTAAAGTCTAAACACATAACAAACTCATTAACAAACCAAATTAAAAAGCTACACAATCTTACTCTAATCACTAATGTCCATTTCTAAATCTATTTTGTTATTATAATCTTAAACCATTTCATTAAAGTATAAACAAATAACAAACCCATTACCAAACCAAATTAAAAACTACCCAAACTTACCCTAATCACTAAAATTCATTTCTAAATCTAATTTGTTATTATAACCTTAAACCATTCCAATAAAGTCTAAACGCATGACAAACCCATTACCAAACCAAATTATACATTTCTAGTTCTAATTTGTCATTGTAACCTTAAACTATTCTATTAAAGTCTAAACAAATGGCAGAGAACATGCAGTTACTAATTTGTTATTATAATCTTAAGCCATTCCATTAAAGTCTAAACACATAACAAGCTCATTAACAAACCAAATTAAAAAGATACACAATCTTACTCTAATCACTAAAGTCCATTTCTAAATCTATTTTGTTATTATAATCTTAAACCATTTCATTAAAGTATAAACAAATGATAAACCCATTACCAAACCAAATTAAAAACTACCCAAACTTACCCTAATCACTAAAATTCATTTCTAAATCTAATTTGTTATTATAACCTTAAACCATTCCATTAAAGTCTAAACGCATGACAAACCCATTACCAAACCAAATTATACATTTCTAGTTCTAATTTGTTATTGTAACCTTAAACTATTCTATTAAAGTCTAAACAAATGGTAGAGAACATGCAGTTACTAATTTGTTATTATAATCTTAAACCATTCCATTAAAGTCTAAACACATAACAAACTCATTAACAAACCAAATTAAAAAGCTACACAATCTTACTCTAATCACTAAAGTCCATTTCTAAATCTATTTTGTTATTATAATCTTAAACCATTTCATTAAAGTATAAACAAATGACAAACCCATTACCAAACCAAATTAAAAAGCTACCCAAACTTACCCTAATCACTAAAGTTCATTTCTAAATCCAATTTGTTATTATAACCTTAAACCATTCCATTTAAGTCTAAACGTATGACAAACCCATTACCAAACCAAATTATACATTTCTAGTTCTAATTTGTTATTGTAACCTTAAACTATTCTATTAAAGTTTAAACAAATGGTAGAGAACATGCAGTTACTAATTTGTTATTATAATCTTAAACCATTCCATTAAAGTCTAAACACATAACAAACTCATTAACAAACCAAATTTAAAAGCTACACAATCTTACTCTAATCACTAAAGTCCATTTCTAAATCTATTTTGTTATTATAATCTTAAACCATTTCATTAAAGTATAAACAAATGACAAACCCATTACCAAACCAAATTAAAAAGCTACTCAAACTTACCCTAATCACTAAAATTCATTTCTAAATCTAATTTGTTATTATAACCTTAAACCATTCCATTAAAGTCTAAACGCATGACAAACCCATTACCAAACCAAATTATACATTTCTAGTTCTAATTTGTTATTGTAACCTTAAACTATTCTATTAAAGTCTAAACAAATGGCAGAGAACATGCAGTTACTAATTTGTTATTATAATCTTAAACCATTCCATTAAAGTCTAAACATATAACAAACTCATTAACAAACCAAATTAAAAAGCTACACAATCTTACTCTAATCACTAAAGTCCATTTCTAAATCTATTTTGTTATTATAATCTTAAACCATTTCATTAAAGTATAAACAAATGACAAACCCATTACCAAATCAAATTAAAAAGCTACTCAAACTTACCCTAATCACTAAAATTCATTTCTAAATCTAATTTGTTATTATAACCTTAAACCATTCCATTAAAGTCTAAACGCATGACAAACCCATTACCAAACCAAATTATACATTTCTAGTTCTAATTTGTTATTGTAACCTTAAACTATTCTATTAAAGTCTAAACAAATGACATAGAACATGCACTTATGTATAAATGCCTCAACAAAGTCTTGCTAATTAAGTTGAGTCACATGGTACAACAATGGTTGACTAGAACTCAAAGCTACCCAAGTTGAATCACATGGTACAACAATAGGTGACTAGAACTCAAAGCTACCCAAATAGATTAAAAAACATTTGGGGGAGGTAAGGAACTTTAAATACAATAGTAGGCACATCACCTTTCCATTTCCAACAACTACCTATCACAGGTAGTTGTGTCCAGAGTCGGGGCCCCCGGGAATGAGATTTGACACTTACCTGGTATGTACGGCAGTTTAAATTGCAACGTTTCCTATCCCAATAAAGTTAAATCATGCAACAGGCGATGATGATAAAATTATTGATGTGAGCCCCATCAGTTTCTAGATGTCAAAAGTTTTAGACACATCCATGTGCTGTCCCTTAATTTGGAAGGCTGGATTATCTGTCGGTATTCCACAACGTGCTGAAACCCCAGAATAGTTCACGTCATATACAGCTCTGCAATTGACGGGAGCTTAATTCACTTATTTAATGCACTGCAGGACATTTAATTTAATTTTGGTATTTTTTTTTAATTTTAAGGTTTTATTTAAGAGTGAGGTAAGATTTAATTAATATTGAGATATTTTTTTTTCAGATTTGAGTTTAATTTAAATTGAGATTATAGTAAAAATTTATTATTTATTTATTTATTAATTTTTTAATATATAATACAAATAAATATCACAATTTAATGGGTCGTTTGAAATTAGATTTAATTTAATTAAAGTTGGTTTATTAATTGATAATTTTTTTATTTTTACGATTTTATTTATTATGGATGGATTTGAATTCAGTTTGAATTAAGTTTATAATTGAAAAAAAGATCATTATTTAAGATAATATGGACAGATATGAAAATTTAAGAGAGTTAAGATTTGATTTAATTTTTTTTTGTCTTTAACCTAATATTTTTCTTTCTATAGTGTACATATTTGAGTTTAATTTAAATTGAGATTATAGTAAAATTTTATTAATTTTTCATTAATTTATTTAATACACAATACATATACATATCACAATTTAAATTAATTTAATTAAATTTGGCTTTTAAATTGGTAAAAAAAATATTTTTAAGGTTTTATTTATTAGGGATGGATTTGAATTCAGTTTAAATTTAATTTATTATGAAATTTTATTATGTTTTGTATTTTTTTATTTATTATAGTACATATAGATATCATAGTTTAAGAGGGGCGAGATTTAATTTAATTTATTTAGTATCCATTTTTATATTAAGGATATTTTTTTTGTCTTTAATACTTTTTTTATTATGATGGATATATTTGAATTGGATTTAAATTGAGTTTACATGCCCTCCGATACCACGGGAGTGGGGGAGACTAGATTAGGAAAGATTTAGCCAATCGAACTAGGGCCCCAACCCCAATTTTGTTTAAATTGAACTTATAATAAATTTTATTATTTTTCATTGTCTTATTTAATATAATACAAATACATATCAAAATTTAAAAGTAGTAAAATTTAATTTAATATTAATATTCATATTAACTATTTTTAAAATATTAAATTACATTTTATATTAGCCATTTCTTCATCTATAATACTTAACCTATTAATATATTTGAATTTAATTTAAATTGAATCTAATTTTTTATTTTTATTAATTTATCATTTAAATAGATCTTTCACCTTCTTATTATCCCTTAAAATCTTATTAAAAATCAAGTCACATCATTGATAATAACAATGTTTCATTATCTTCAACAATATTTTAAAATTTAAGTTGCAATTTGGTTTGAGATTCTTCTTCTGTCAGTTTTGTCCATGCTTTCATCAATACTACATCATTAAATTTTTAATATAATTAATATATTTATATTTTTTACAATGATAAAAATATGAAATGAAATTCTTATGCCTTTTCATAATATGTAGCTCAAATGTAACCTTCAATCCTTATTATTATTATTATAATTATTATTATAATAATTATTATTATTATTATTAATATTAATTTAGAAATTTTATTTTAATATATAATCATGACATAGTATGCATACCTTATTATTAATATATAATACCTCTTAATATAATTTACTAAATAATAATATAAATTTTAATTTTAAAATTATTTAATATTATTAAAGTGATATCTTTTATTTAAATTTAATTATAAAATAATAATCACTTAAAATATCAATTCATAAAAGATATCACTCACTAGTTTGGTAGAGGGGTTAATCCACATATTAATCATTAAACTATCATTTTTATTTTATTTTAAAAGGATTGGTTGTGATTTTAAATATAGTAGTCATAATTTTTATTAATTATTAAATTAAAAATATTTTACATAAATAAATTATATTAAAAATATAATAAATCATTTTATCATATGTAGGTACATGAAAAGTATTTGACTTAATGCATAAGTTAAAGATTGACTTTTTTAATAAAGAATAAAATTGTAAATCTTTCATGTTTGTCCATTTCTTTTATGTCATTTTGTGTTGATATTATAATTTATTGTTTAAGCACTCAAATTCAATTTTTAGCTGATTAGATGATAATAGTTTTAACAAATCTTCAAATATGCTAATTCTATCACTATTAAATACATTAGTCCAATTTTCTAAGGATCAACCTCTCTGGGCTTGAATATAACCACACATGTTATCTAGTTGTCAAGTTTTAAAATATAAAATCTCTTATTTCTCAAGCCAAATTTCTAGGAACATGAATTTTTTTGATGTTCTCATCAAAGGCCTTTAGGGCTTGTTTTTAAGGATATCATCCTAGGTCATTTCCACAAGGTTTGAAATCAATAGTTAGCATCTTTGTACATGCATTTAGAACATTAGTTGAAGTCTCAATCTTAGATCAATCTTGAGGTTTAATTAGTATCAATATTATCAACATTTACATTATTTGTTTGGTGTTTTTCAATTCATTATATCAACCATAGGGCTTGACTATTAACAAGGAATTTAACACTCTTTCCTCTATCTATAACATACCCCTAAAGGTGCTCTTTAGCACCACTTATTTCTCAAATATAAGTATAGGCACACACAAATAGGTTAATGTGATTCAAATGTGAATTTTAGAATTGGATAGAATTTCATATGACATGAGAGCAAGATGTCCTAGAACTAGATCACTAACACAACCTAGCCTACACATCAAAACTTTCTAAAGATGTTTGTATTAGATTCCAAATTACACTGCTATATTGTATTTTCAAATGATTTATCATAACCCTTAAACAATCAAAACAATCAAAATCAACAACACATCTTTTCCAAAATAAATTTTATTTATTTCTCCATAATCATCTTTCCTTATTTAATTACTCACATCTTTATCTATATTCATCAATCTCAAATTCTCTTAAAATTTTAAAATTTAATCTAAAATGTTTATCCTTATTTATTTTTTTAAATATATTTATTTCTTTACAAATAAAAATATATTCATATAATACCATTAGATGAACCTTTAAATCACCACCTAAAAAAATGCAAAATTAAGTGTAAAAAGTACACCGCCCTCTTCTCCTTGTGTCCTAGATAATTTTAGAGATTTAAGTCTTATACTCTTACAAGGCATAGGGCCTAGTTTGATTGGCTAATTATAGACAAAGATCAGAGGTCTAGTCGTCCTTCCATCCACATGGTACCAAAGGGCGTGTCATGCCAACATCACCGATCACATGAAAAAGTTTACAAAAAAGTGCATCAGAGATCACATGAAAAAAACTTACAAAAAGTTTACCAATCACACCACAAATTATAAAAAGAACTGATTGAAAAAATCAGAAATAAACCGTCATTTGACAGAAAAATCTTCCTCAAAACTCTGTTGCTTTTGCAGGCTTTTAATGACTTCTAACTGTCAACAGAAACTTCCAAATTTTGGAACGGAACGGCAGAGATTTTTACGGGTCGTAGGACCACCTGTACCATGATAATATTTAGAGAAACCCATTTCGTGGGACCCGCTTAAATTATAATGCTGACTAACAGATACCGCGCATGTGTAAAAATGACGTTGCGCTACCTATCCAACATATGTGCGTTAAAGTCTAAAGGAGCACATTATCTACTATTTCAATAGAATTTTAACCACATCGTACTTCCTTAGTCGGCCACACTAGGGTGCAAGCAAATACTTTTCCTTGTGTTTATTTATTGGGTTTGAAATTGGAGACAAATTTATATTTGTTGTAGGGGAGAGGACCCACTACTTCAGCATGTTCGAATAGTTGTTATAGTATTTGTTGATTTAATGTCTATTATTTTTAACAATATTGGACCATTAGTTGTGACTTTAAAGTTAGTGTTGATGATGACTACCCATAATTGGATGAAATGCATTCCTTAGATCTAAAAAGCAACAAATCATGTGATGCCACATCATCGCACCAATAAAACATGACTGAATGCAGAGCTATTGGTCTCACTTTTTGGGGGGGTCTTTTTGGACAGCTAAACAAAAAACATGTCAATGTAGCATCATATTTGATGATATGATCTTGAAACCTTAGTTATAAGTAGGGGACTTGCCAAGTAAGTTGCCGTAAAAAACTGGGAGAGATTTGAAATTTCCACGTAAGATTTTAAGAAGCGCAAAATTAGGGTAATCAACTACTGGGTCCTCTCTCCTATTTTATTTAGAGACTTAAAAGATTTTTTTAATAGGAAAAATATACTGTTGGGTCAAGAATTGTGATGAGAAAAGTTTATAGTTTTATTTATTTTTATTTCATTGTACAAAATAATTAAATAATAAAGATTCTTTATAATAAATAATTGTATTAGTTACTCATTTAGAAATGAAGAACATTTGTTATTAATGTTCACTTATTTGTATTTAAAGGTTTGTTGAAGATATATGTAAAGTTGTTCATTGGTTGGTTTGTAAATTAGTTCATTGATTTTGTTTTAGAGGATATATTCACAAACAAAGTGATAATGTACTTCAATATGTTTTGTGTAAGAATGGAATAAATTAAAATTGTCAAACATTTGCAACACACTTTGATTATTACAATATATAATAAGAGAATTATGATGTGAGTGTTGAAGATCCTCAAGAAGTTGTTTGAGCTATACAACTTCACTGTTGTTGCAAAAATTGTCTTCTAATCTATTGCAATAAATGACAATGCAACATTAGATTACTTCGTACAACTCCTTGAAAGAATGGTAGATCCAAGATTGAAGCAATAACAAAAAGTTAATTTCCTACAGTCTTTTCAATTTGCCCAATTTGGATCTAAAAATATAAAAAAATTGAAATTTTCATTCTTAAATATTTCAATTCAAAGTTCTATGCTCTTTGAAGGTATCCTAGAACTCACTTTACAACTAACTAATGAATCTACTTTAGGTGAGTCATGAATCAAGACAAGATTCCAACTATATAAGATATGTGTGGACATGTAGTAGTCAAGTAAATCAAATTTCCCACCAAATCCTATAGTGTGTTGAATTGACTACTTTACTATCTCAATATTTAAGTTAATGTAGTTTAATCTTCATTGGTGTTAGTAAGGATTTGTAGTCTTGCACTTTGAACCATGTGAATTTCTTTCATGAGTAATTATTTAGATGTTTGCCACACTTCAATTCCAAGCAAGTAATGAAGCAATCCAAGATTATACATCTCAAAATTGATCTTCATATCTTCTTTTACATAATTGATTTTCAATTGACCACTCCTAGTGATAAAGAAATCGACAACATAAAACATGGCATGAAGAGTACTTGTGATAAAAAAAATTAAAATACAAATTTGAGTCAACATTAAATTTATGAAAACCCATCTAAAGAAAGCGTCAAATAAATTTTTATCAACAACTATATTAAAATTTTCTTTAGAGGGGTTTTTATTATATCAACAAGGGCACTCAAGTTCTTAATTAATCTAAAAAATTGACGTAATAATTTAGTTGTTAATATAATGAATTTCATTTTTTATTTTAATTTTTTTAGTAATAACTTGAAACTTTAGTGCATGGATAGATTTTTTCCCTATTTCAATAAATATTTAAAAAAAAAAAAAAACTTGAAATTTGTGTGTGCTGAATTCACAATTGTTTCAATAGTTTTTTCTTTAACTATTCATCCAAAATTAAGAAATAAAAAATATTTTCCATGAAATTTCTCCTCTATCATGTCATTTTTATAAAGTAATAAACTTAAGTATTTTTTCTTAAGAAAACAATGAACCTAATATTTTGGTGTTGGTGATTACTTTTAGAAAAATATAAAAAAGAAAATACAAACACTAATTAATTTATAGTACTAAACAAAATTATATTTAAAAACTAAACTTATAGCTTGATAAAAAAAGTAGTTTGAGATTTTTTAAAATATTATTTTTGTGAGTAGGAGTTGTAAGAAAATAAAAAATTTCATTTTATTTCTTTTGTGAATTGACCCCAAAGTGATGCTACATATGTAGTTAGTGGACAATTCAAGTTGAAAAAGTTGTGGCCTAAATCTAATTTACCTATAATGTATCCAACTAGAACATATGCATTTGACTAAAATTAACTTTCAATTAGAAATGTTTAAATTAAATTCATTTGTGCTAATAAGTTGGTTCGAAGTGAGACATAACTTTGAACTTTCACCAATATATATGTAGCATCAATTTGGTGCTAATTTACAAAGCAAACTATAGTTATTTAAAAAAATAAAATTTATTACCATTTCTACTCTTGTAAATAATATTTTTGAAAAAAATACCCTTTTATATAGATCTAAAAATATAATTTTACAAAATATAATCATTTTTATATATTTTTAATTTTTAGACTTCATTAAAAGTGGCCATCAACACCTAAATATAAGGTTGTTTATTTTCTTTAAAAAAAAAAGTTTATGATTTATTTTTTAAATTTATGATGTGTTAGAGGAGAAATTTCATGTTTTTGATTAAGGTATAATAGGTTTTTAATAGGGCCCAAAACCCGTTACATAAGAACAACACAACTACAACTAAGCTACTTGTTGATGCCAAAAATTGACAAGGTAATATCCTTTATGGGAAACTCGGTTAAAGGGGGGACCTATTGCGCTAAATTGAGTAACCTTCAGATTTTAAAGAAGTCCACTTCTTCTATAACTGGGGTTTTGAATGGGAAAATGAAGCAAATATAAAATAAAAGATCTAACTAAGGTGTTGCGCCAAGATTTAGGTATAAGGCATGATAAATCTATATTTTGGATGTGATTTAAGGGTCTATTCAATAGTCTGCTATGTCCCAGAATAAAAAAACATCAAAGAGAAAGACTTGAATAATTCATTTCATAACAAAATAATTTTCATAGAGATTTACTGAAAGGAAAGAGTCAGATACATGATTCTAACTCAACATTCTATTCAAATCATTGAAGTTGCAAAAAAATTGTTCAGTAACAACACAATATAATGTTTTCAAATAGTTAAGAAACAAAGAGGCCAAATTACAAGGGCACAATCCGTGAGTCTTTATAATTATTTAACAAAACAAAAGGCCTAGTGTCTTTCTAATTCTTCTACAGGTATTATGAATTTTTCCAGGTTTAGAGAAGTAGTATATATAGCCAAAGGCTTCCACTGCTTGAAAGTTCGTAATATAAAATGTTCTCAATCATGAGTGATGATGTTCACAGCAATGACTCATCACGGTCATTGTAACATAAATATTCCTTGAGCATGAACCCAGTCACCCGTGAGCTAGGTGCATTCCCTGCGAATGATGGTGGTGGTACCAGCTTTTGAAAACAACTAAGGCTCGAGCGAGCATGTGTTGTAGCCTTGTAGAGTTAATCAAGACACGTGGCAGGACATCGGGGCCCGAACATCGTTCCATCCTTTCTGTGAATGAAATGTATGTTCTGAGGACACATGGATGGAGCTTCAGCGTATCAGCATCATTGTGGGTCCCACATAAAAGTGTGCTCGGGACTAGGTGACGTGGTGTACGGTTGGGGCCTGAAGGAGAATGGAAGGGAAGCTCCCCTTCGATGAGCAAGTGTATGACACATGGAAGCATCGGGCTGAGTCTATTGAGAGGGTGACATGGAGACCTTAAAGCCATCGGGAGCGGTCGGAAGCTAATTAAAACAACAAAGCAACCTGAAGGGAGCACGTGGATATATTTAATATCCACAACATCTGGCGACTATCAGGGGTGTTTCTCTTGCAGAACGATGTACCCAAAAAATCTCTAGTTTCATGAACATGGCTTTATTCTTTGAGCATTAGAGTCAAAGCTTTGAAAGAGCGGTCTGCAAGGGAAACCAATTGGCCTCGGAAGGCATGAATATGGCACAAATATTTTTGTCTACCTCATGTAGATCGATTATCTCCTTAAAGGGCAATGCCCTAAATATCCCAGACTCAAACTCAAGATGAAAAAGTAGCCGCATGATCTGATTAGTGACACCTTCTATATCCTGGGCAGTAAGAGGCTGGTTGAAGCTCTGGAAAGCAGATAAATCATGCTTCCTCTCAATTTTGGTTGCAATTTCCTTCGTGGTGGCCACCGATTCATCGAAAAGAAATGGAGAGGGCAAGCCCATCTGGGTTAGCTGGGAAAACCTTTCCTATATGCTATCCATAGTTCTCCCCAATGTGATTGAGCAACGCTAAGCATGAAGGGTGGCCTCATGGTAGTGGATAAACTCCTTTGCGATCCTGGCGATCAATCTCCGATTTTCAACCCCTGCTCGTACCAGATCCTCACTTGGCACGGTGTATAGCCTGTCTAGTAGCTTTTCTGCTTCGGGAACCTTTTCCCCTATGAATTTTGGGAATTGTTCGATTGCGTTGTGAACCTCCCTACATAATTTTTTTTCCTCCTCCATAAACTCAAGTGTGGGTTGGAGAGTCAGACATAAAGCCCTGACTCTTTCCCAGTAGGAAGCATACAGTTGTTGGGCTACCAAGCGAAGGTCCGACTATGGATCAGGAGTTTGAGAAATTTTCTTAAAGAGATTAATCTCTACCTCCTTTGTCCCAATCTCTTGTGTTAGCTATGCAATTTGCTCTGTGGTAATGAAGAGTTTCTCCTGTAGGGCTCTCTATGCAACCAACCACCTTTCCTTAGCCTGGCTTCAGGTTGCAAACTCTTCCTCTAGAGAAAGCTTGATCTTTTGGAGGTCTTCCCGAAATTGAGCCTACGTGCTTGTTTGATTTGTCTCTTTTTCTTGTACTGCTTGCTCTAACTAAGTGCACATTCACTACAACTCTTCATTCTTTTATTGAACTTCCCTTTTCGATTGGGCCAACCGGTCTTGTAATTCTTGATTCCTTCATCGTAGCTCAACCACTTGATCCGACTCCTAGAATTGGAACCTCTCAAGCTCCCTTTGTAGGCTAGTCTTCTCTGCCTGTGTATGATGTGTGAAGTGCACTCTTTCTATTTATCATTCTTTGTCCTTGGCCAACAAGACTTTGATCCTTTCTTTAATGGCCTTGAGCTCATCCTTCGTCTTCTTCAACTTGCGACTAGACTTGAGAAAGTCACTGGTCACCACCCATTGGGTCTCCTCTATTACCTCGAATTTATCTTGTGGTCGGGCAACACACAATTCCAATTCGATGGCATGGACATCATAGTCACCGGGCTGCATTTCTCCATGTAATTTGGTAACATTGGGATGCACGGTTGTAAAATGCAATGATTGTTGAGACTCATTATAAATTGTCTAGACTCTAGGATTTGTTGGCTTCTTGGCATCCTTTTATTTTTGCTTCTAGAGTCAGAGAGCTTAAGCTTGCTTCATTGTATTTCTCTGTGACAAGAATTGAGATGGCGATTTGATGCGTTCAACTACAAAGGGTGCACTAGGAGGGATAGAAAAAGGGAATGAGAGGCAAGTGACTTTAGGTTTTTTCTTCTTTGGAAGGGCAACCATGAGTGGAGAGAAGGGAGGAATATTTTGAATCCTAGGTGATGAAGGTTTGGGAGGACTCATGGGGAATGATTGTGGAAATGGAGATGCAACGGGTTCCATTTGCTGCAAATGATGGGTTGAAGTTGACTTAGCGGAGACAAAGGGGGCAGTAGTTTCAGATACCAAGGGGGTGGTAGCCATGGATGGGGACAAGATGGAAAATGAGGAGGCTGATAGGGCTCTGATGAAAGATGGCGTATCTCGTGTCAAAGTGAAAGCCACCTATTTGATACGGGAAAACTGGGAGAAACCTCCTGAAGTCATTGCAATAGGGACAAAGAAAGACAAGCTAACACCTGGATTAATGGGTGCCATAGAGATAGTAGAAGAAATAAGAGACTGGGAGCCGAGAAGAGAGGGAATGAAAGATACCTGAGCGAAAGATTTCACCTTCAATCCTGGCCCCACCACAACTTCCTATGAATCCATCCCTAAAGAAGCATCGGTGCATTGTCTTTTTCTTGGTGGAGAGTTCTCCACATCCACTACTTTCATTGATTGTTGTGTTCCTCTGGGATTTGTTACGGCCCAAGTCTGGGACTTCGAAGGCATTGACTATAAAATATTCATTTGCAAACTCCTAACAACTGTACTAGGCTACATTCCTATTCTCTTAACTGCTTTCATTGCATCCACTCCTAGTTCCTTCTACTTTTGCTTCCCTTTTTTAGAGAATTGTGTGGCCTCTTCAAGGTCAGCCTCTTCTGCATCACTTGCGTCATAATCAACATGATCCTGGTTCTAGAGAGTATCAAACCGATCATTGGTGTCAAAGACTAATGGGTGGTAGAATGAGCTGATGGGGTACTTGATCTCCTAGCGATACATCTAGAAAGCATCATTATTTTTTGCCTTCTAGCCATATTCTCTTATCAAACTATAGCGGAGGGGAGCACCCATGCAACAATTTTTGTCGGCCTTCCCCTTAGGGAGATAGAACTCGAGCTATGACAACCTTTGATTATTTGTTGGCATGCATGCCAAGTCCACCAAAAACCTGCTAATATCCTCTAGAGGGTTTCACCGTGCATCCCAATAAGGCCGAGGGATGTGCTTTACCTTAATGAATGTGTCACCCAAGTCATCCTTGGGGTTGTAGTCCCACCTATCGCAAATAAACACTAGCTTGAGATGAGCCAACTTTTCTTAAGAACAACTCAGCTGATTTCTTCTTTATCATGACAACTATTTTGTAGCTCATTGGGCATTTGAAAAATCCTCTCTTCTTCTTCTTCTTTGGGTCAGAGAAGAAGGTCCAGTCCATAATGGCCAGTTGTTAGAATACTTCAAGAGCCAATACTTGATCGGTGATGGTTGTTGGGAGTCAGATTGACTCCTCGGAAAAGCCACGTACTCAGACGCATGTGAAATCTTTCTTGAGGAGCCAATCACACTTGGGGAATAGGGTTTGCATCCACCCGACTTGGTCAGCTAGTAGACGATTGTAGTCACCATCCTTGCTCAAGTCACACAAAATCAGAACAAAAATTTTCTTCAAAAATGCATAATAATCATAGGTGGAGGAGAGGATGTGATTCCATACCGAAACTGGATTTTGATGCTTCTTCTCATCAAATATTGATAGCTCTATTTTTCCTTTGAGAAATTGAGGTTCTGGTGTAGGAATATATAGGCAAGAAAAGAAGGATAGCTGAACTTACTAATAGTTTTGAACTCAACAATCTACTTTCGCATATCTTGGACAATCATGTCTGTGAAATCATACCAGAAAGGGTCGCGTTGACTCCTCAGCTGAAAACCCAGCCTCAACTGAGATTTGTGCATGATCGTGTCGTCATCCAAGATGAACACAAAATCCATCATGGAGAAGGCGACTTGCATGTTTGCATGCTTGAATTCTATGCAATGATTTTGGTTTCTTAATGGTTGTTGGCAATCTTGGGGCCTTTCGATCTCTATATTATAAAATTCAAGGGCATTCCTTCTTCCTCTCTAGAATTTTGAACCCTTTTTCTGGTTGAATAGCTCCATTGGAAGCATCCTGGTGCCATTCCCTGAAATGCATAGCATGTCCCTAAGAGAACCACATATATTACTCTCAATTTTTTCCCTCAATGGCGCTGGTCACCAAATTGAAACACCGAATGCTCTCGAGGATTATCTCTGGATAGTAGTGCACATAAGGGACCACATATTACAATATTCCACAGAGCAATTTCTTGAATGGTAGTTGATTTTCGAAGGCTTTCTTCATTCTTGCACAAGAAACTTCTCTTAAGCCCTTAGGGTTAGTCTTGAGGACGGGGTCATAAATTTTATCCCATTCCTCCTTTATCAAACTTGCGTCTTTGAGAGTCCCTTTCTTAGTTGACTATGTGTGAAACCAGTCTAGCTTTTTTGGGATTCCAGGTGTAATGTAGGACTCATCTTGAAAAATATTGACCATGGGTGTTGTGAACATCACATCAACTAAGCTCTTAGATGTTTTTCCTGGCTCATTCATCTGCACGTTCTGAGCTACTTTAGGGGTAGAAGATTCCATTTGTGTTCAAAATTTTGTAATTTCTCACATGTTCCTTGGCGATTGTTGAACTTCAAAATCTCTGCACTGACTATGTATTCAAAAGCTCTCCTTTTTATTTTTCTCACCACTGCATGCAATACTTAGCCTTTTCCATATTTCTTCGAGTGGTAGATGACAACTAATTTTATCACATTAAATTTGGCATGTACCACCAAATTTTTTCTTGTGCAAAGTGAATTACTTGCTATTTTGAAATGACAAGAATTCATAATTGAAGGGAAAACGTACATGAATCTAATGACCCCAAAGTGCGGAATACATTCCCTTAACACTAATACAACAAAGGAGGAGAGCAGAAAAACAATTTCAATAGCAAGTAAAACTACTTGAAATAAAATACAATAGGTAAAATAGAGAACATAGAAATGAGCATACATAGATTGACACAAGATATACGTGGGAAAACCTTTTCAGGTAAAAACCCCACCACACAAAGTCAAGACAATTGTATTACAGTAACAAAACGGTTACATACAAGTTCAATCTTCTTTGATAAGCTCACAATAGTACTACCAGAATTCTTTCTCACTATTACAATGTCTCCTCTCTCAAAAATATACAGTCGAATTCATTCATTCTCATGCAATAATCATGCAACTTACAAAGACACACGTTGCATTTAATTTTGTCAAGAAACTGCCGATCACAAGGTACATTCATCTTTGATTCAATCACACCAATGATCTACCCATACTGATCTTCCTGCATCGAGCCACCCAGGTCATAACTTCTTTACCCAAATCAGGTCCTGTTCGCCACCCTGAGCCGACTTGCAATTACTACCGCTACAACTTTGGCCTCTAGCCAATTATCACTTTGACACAGAGCCACGTGTCCGCATTCCATTCGCCAACCACTTCTGACACCAAATCCAACTCAGTTAAACTAGTCAACGAGCTCATCTGAGCTCTCCACAGTCCTTACTGCGCTACCATAGACCCCATCTGATCAGCTCGCGGTATGGCGGTAAGCTAATCGAACTCACCTAAGCTTTGATGCTCCAGGCTACCATTGCCAGCTCCAAGACTCACCATGGTACAACGATAGATGACTTGGTTGACTGTTGGCGGTCTTACCGCGACCACTGCGATCAACCTCTTGGTTGGCCGCAGTATGGCGGTAACCACCAGCTAGGCCGCTGGTGGTCTTACCTTGGCCACCACAGTCAGCCTCTTGGTTGGCCACGGTATGGCGATAACTGCCAGCCAGGCCGTTGGCAGTCTTACCATGGTTAGCCTCTTGGCTGGCTGCAGTATGGCAGTAACCGCCAGCTAGGCCGCTGGCGGTCTTACCACGGCCACCATGGTCAACCTCTTGACTGGTTGCGGTATGGCAGTAACCACCATCCAGGCCACTGGTGGTCTTACCGCGGCCACTGCGGTTAGCCTCTTGGCTAGCCGCGATATGGCGGTAACTGCCAGACCTATCCACAGGCAGTCTCACCGCGCTACCGCGGTGAGTGGACCCACCACCTGCGGTATGGCGGTAACCACTAGGACTGTCACTGCCAGAGCCAAACTAATCCGCCGCAGTAAAGCGGTAAAGGCCGAAAAGAGAAAAAATTTAACACCAAGCATGAAAGAAGGGGCTTCAAGTTGGAAATTGAGACATAGTTTCTCAACAAGCTCCCACTTGGCGAACATTTCCAGCAACCCCCATTGCAACAAAAATCACTGTCTGTCATAGGCACCAAGGCCCATCAACTTTGTGCACCATCTGAACTTGTTTGTGCTAATTAGCTTTGTCAAAGCATCTACAACATTCTTCAAGGTGTCCACCTTTTCCAGACTGAACTTGCCATCTTCAACCATATCCCTTACGAAATGATATTGCACATCAATGTGCTTGGTCCTGGCATGAAAGGTTAGATTCTTTGCCAAACAAATGGCACTCTGACTATCACAATAGATTGAAATATGCCCAACATTAAATCCAATGTCTGAACACAAACGGTTTAACCAGACAACCTCTTTATAGGTGTGAGTTGCAGCCATGTACTCTGCCTCTGTAATGAATAAAGCAAATACAGCTTGTCGCTTGCTCATCCAACTAATTGCTCCACCATTAAGCATGAAAGTGTATCCACTGGTGGATCACCTGCTATCAATGTCCCCTGCCCAATCTGAATCAACATACCCATGAATGCTAAGAGTCCTCTGCGATGCAACCAAATTGCCATGGTAACATAGTGCATAATCTGAAGTCTCCTTCAGATACCTAAATACTCTCTTCACAGCATCCCAATGTGATCTTCCCGGATTTTCCATAAATCGGCTTAGAACTCCCACTGCTTGGAAAATATCTGGTCTTGTACAGACCATAGCATACATCAAACTGCCAACAACACTTGCATAAGGCACACTGATCATGTCCTCCATCTCAGTAGCAGACTTTAGACAGTCTTCAACAGACAACTTAATTCCATGCATGATTGGAACAACAAGCTGCTTGCAGTCATCCATGCTAAACCTCTCCATAACTGTCTTCACATACTTACTCTGACTGACCCAAAGCTTTCTACTTGTTCTATCCCTGGTAATCTCCATTCCAAGAATGTACCTTGCTACACCAAGATCTTTCATTTTGAACTTTGAAGATAACTGATATTTTAGATCAGAAATCATAGTCTTGCTATTTCCAATGAATAACATATCATCCACATACAAGGTAATAACAAGCACACGATCATTCTCAGATTTATAATAAATTCAATGATCATATTTTGATCTCACAAATCCAATTGACAACACAAATGTGTCAAATTTCTGGCACCACATTCTAGGAGATTGTTTTAAACCATAGAGAGATTTATTTAACTTACGAACCAGATTTTGTTTATCTCTTTCAAAAAAATGCTCAGGCTGTGACATGTAGATTTCTTCTTCCAGCTCACCATAGAGAAATGTTGTCTTCACATCCATCTGCTCAATTTCAAAATCATACACAGCTGTTAAAGACAATAAAAATCTAATGGATGTGAGCTTTGCTATAGGGGAAAAAATCTCTCCATAATCTATTCCCTCAATTTGAGAAAATCCTTTTGCAACCAACCTAGCTTTATACTTCTCAACACTTCCATCAAGGCTTGTCTTCTTTTTGAATATCCACTTACAACCAATAGGCTTTTTCCCTTTAGGCAGTGGTACCAAATTCCAAGTATCATTCTTTTTCAAAGAATCCATTTCTTCATTCATGGCTTCCAACCAAGAATTTGAATCAGGCATGCTGATTGCTTCTTTAAGAACCCTAGGTTCATCAATGCTGGTAATTAAAGCATAGGCACAGTTTGAATCTAACATAGAAAAACCATACCTTTCAGGTTGCCTTTTCTCTCGTGTGGATCTTCTTATAGGCTAAGGTTGTTCTTCATCATCAGAACTTTCAGAGCTGTTTGAGCTCTCCTCAGTCTCAGGTACACCATGCAACTCTTCCCTTTCAGGAGTTTGAGGAATCTCAAGTGCATCCTTGTTCTTCTTGTCACTCTGATCTGTCCCAAGCTGCTGATCACTTACTAAAGGTTTTAGCTCATGAAATATTACGCTTCTGTTGTACAAAACCTTCTCAGTAACAGGGTTCCAAAGCTTGTATCCCTTCACACCAACTCCATAGCCGATGAGGATACACTTGACAACTTTGTTATCCAATTTAGATCTCTTTTCATTTGGCACATAAACATATGCCTCATAGCCAAACACATAGACATGCCTCAGAGAGGGCTTCTTACCAGACCATGCTTCCAAAGGTATCTTGTCAACAAGTGCAGAGCAAGGAGATCTATTAATTAAATAAAATGTTGTAGCCACAGCCTCAGCCCATAAATTCTTCTCCAAACCAGCACCACTCAACATACTCCTTGCTTTTTCCATCAACATCCAGTTCAACCTTTCAGAAACTCCATTTTGTTGAGGAGTGTAAGGCGTTGTCTTGTGCCTTTTAATTCCATGATCAGTGGAATACCTTTCAAAATTTGCAAAACAAAATTCACCACCATTGTCTATCCTCAAACATTTAATTTTCCTTCCAGTTTGATTCTCTACCAAAGATTTAAACTCTTTAAACCGACTGAACACTTCTGATTTACTTTTAAGAAAGTATACAAATGCCCTTCTCGAGCAGTCATCAATAAAAGAAAAACATAGTAAAAGACTTCGATAATGAAGGAACATTAACTGGACCAAACACATCAGAATGAACATAATCCAGTATACTAGAAGATTTATGAGGACTAGAATAGAATGAAACACGGTGCTATTTTCCATAGATACAATGTTCGCAAAAGTCAAACTCAAGGTTACAATCATCAAGCCCTTCTACAAGATTTTTATTCTTCAAGGTTTTTAAACCTTTCTCATCAATGTGACCAAGTATGTTATGCCATAGCATAGTATTCTCAGTGGGGATTTTTACCTCCATTGCATTTGCAGCCAGAGAAGAGTCTTCATCTTTCTCTATAGGTGTAGCATTGCATGACTTTACAGAGGTACTATTACAAAGAATGGGTCATGCATGTAGCTTGTACAGAGTGCCAGTGCAAACACCCTTAGCCAACACCATTGCACCTCTAGCCATTTTACAACCCTTACTTGAAAAAGAAACATCTACACCATCATCATTTAACTTACTGACAAAAAGAAGATTTTGAGCTAGACCTGGTATGTGAAGTACGCCACCAATACCTTTGACTCTCCCATCAGGAAACTAAATTCTGACTCTTCCTCTGCCAACTATCTCCAACATTGAATCACTTTCCAAGTATACCTTTCCACCATCATACTTCTCGTATTTAGAGAACCATTCTCTATTGGACGTCGTGTGAAAAGAAGCACCTGAGTCAACCAACTAGACATCATCAGATGCCTGAGTTGTCAAGGCTACTACAATGAAGGAATCTGCATCACTTTGAGAAGATTTGTTGGCAGAAGGATTCTTCTTCTTCTTCTCCTTGCAGTCCTTCCTGATATGACCAGGTTTCCCACAATTCCAGCATCTCACCTTGAACATTTTACCAGGAGACCTTGATCTCCTTGCAGATTTAGATTTTGACTTCTTGTCTTTCTTCTTGCCTTTCTCCTTTAGTCTACCTCGAACAACAAGAGCCTCTTTGGCCATCTTTAAAGACTTCCTCCGCATCTCTTCAAATAGCAATGAGGAAACAATGTCTTCCATCTTGAAAGCAGCAGTAGTGCTTCCAATGGCCATCACAAGATGATCCCAACTGCTAGGTAACAAACACAATAGGAGCATGCAATGATCCTCCTCCTCTATCTTTACACCTATAGATACCAGCTGAGTGACACTCATATTAAACGAGTTTAGATGGTCTACAACGGATGCACCTTCATCCATCTTCAAGGAGTAAAACTTCTTCCTCAAGAATAAATTATTTACCAGAGACTTTCCCTGATAAATATCGCCAAGCTTCTTCCGTAATGAAGCTGTAGACTGCTCCTCATGAATGTTCAAGAGAACAAAATTGGCTAGACTCAGTCTTATCAAACCTCTTGATTTTCTATCAACAAGATCCCAAGCTTCTTACGTTGTACTTTGTGGCTTAGTTCCAGACACTGCAATCCAAAGGTCTCTATCCATAAGCAAGTCTTCTATCTTGAGTTTCCATAACTCAAAGTTACTTCCATTGAATTTTTCAATGTCTACTCTATCGGATGTACTCGCCATCTCAAATAAAAACAAATTTTAACACAACAATACTCCCACTGAACCAGTATTAGCACAAAAAACTAATCTTTCCTACAAGGATAACACAACTGGCCAAGCTCTGATACCACTTGAAGGGAAAACGTACATGAATCTAATGACCCAAAAGTGCGGAATACATTCCCTTAACACTAATACAAGAGAGGAGGAGAGCTGAAAAACAAGTTCAATAGCAAGTAAAACTACTTGAGATAAAATACAACAGGTAAAATAGAGAACACAAAAATGAGCATACATAGATTGACACAAGATATATGTGGGAAAACCTTTTTAGGTAAAAAACCCACCACACAAAGTCAGGACAATTGTATTACAGTAACAAAATAGTTACATACAAGTTCAGTCTTCTCTGATCAGCTCACAGCAGTACTACCAGAATTCTTTCTCACTATTACAATGTCTCCTCTCTCAAAAACATACAGTCAAATTCATTCATTCTCATGCAATAATCATGCAACTTACAAAGACAAACATTGCATTTATTTTTGTCAGGAAACTGCTGATCACAAGGTACATTCATCTCTGATTCAATCGCACCAATGATCTTCCCATACTGATCTTCCTGCATCGAGCCACCCAGGTCATAACTTCTTTACCCAAATCGGGTCCTATTCGCCACCTTGAGCCGACTTGCAATTACTGCTGCTACGACTTTGGCCTCTAGCCAATTATCACTTTGAAACTGAGCCACGTGTCCGCATTCCATTTGCCAGCCGCTTCTGACACCAAGTCCAACTTGGTCAAACCAGTCAACGAGCTCATCCAAGCTCTCCACAGTCCTTACCACACTATCATAGACCCCATTTGATTAGCTCATGGTATGGTGGTAAGCCAACCAAACTCACCCGAGCTCTGATGCTCCAAGCTACTGTGCTACCACTATCAGCTCCAAGACTCACTGTGGTACAACGATATCCAACTTGGCTGACCGCTGGCAGTCTTACCGCAGAGGTTGACCGTGGTATGGCAGTAACCGCCAGCCAGGCTGACCTGAGGTACCTACAACCCATGACACGATTTTCCTTGGAAATTGAGCTAGTGATTTGAAGGTAGACTAGGCGTTGTATGTCGTGGTAATTAATATCCCAAACAAAATGATTACGTCAAAGTATGCAATAAGCATCAAGTAGCTTTTCATTCTCTTTTGGAGTTTGAGAAACACCTACAGATGACACCTCATCATCCAGCCGAATAGACTATCGTCGGAGACTACCACCAGCCTGTGTTAATTAGTTAGCTTGCCTTAATTTTGTACACAACAACTCATACCTGTAGATGGAACTAGGTGAGAGTCTTGAGAAAGCCTTGGTGCAGTGTTCGAGGTGGTAACTGGTTAACCTCATTCTTATGGTATGTAAATTATCACGCTTATCCTTTTCGCTTCTATAAATAGGTGCTTAGGTAGTAGTGAAATCACACTTAGCAAATTTTAGTAGATTTAGCATTAGGTGTTTGGTTTAGCATTTGGTATTTGTAGTCTACATAGTATTTGTATAGAGTTCAAACTTATACATTTTGCATAGGGATATTGTCTGATAGTAATATGGAGTTTGACGCTATGAACACCCCAATTAGGTTGACCTCCCATAAATTTCAAATGACCTTTTTAGGCGAGATTTCAACTAGGCGCCTTAAAAGGATGACCAAAAATAAGCATTCTTTGGCCATTATAGCCATGAAATGGGTCCTAGGACACGACTACCTTGAATATTAGGATAAATAGAGAGTTAACACTGATGTGTTCTCTCACTTTGTGGTGTCACTGCTCGACATCTAGATTCCCAAGCCACTTATCCTCTGTTTGGTAAAAGAAAGTTTCTCAAAGAAGTATCTGAACAGCCTCACGGAGGTGGTGGTGAATGTTGCATTTGGTGGAGGTATCTCGACCACAAGTGACCTTTTCAAGTTCATTGAAGATGACATGGTCGATCTGTGGTTTTCGTTCCTGAATGGTTTCTGCCTTCAGTCACAGGAAGTGCATCGTTAAAGGGTCAACCGTTCTTTTCACTTCCTCTTCTGAATATACAATGTGGTGCAATTCTATGACATCGACTGGTATACTGACTTCAAGAACCCGGTGTTCCCTCCACCACTTGCGATTGCTTCTCTGGATGATGTCACTGGCCCAGTTGTTACCTTTTAAGATGAGATGATTTTGGATGCTATCGTTGTTGCTGTTTACTCCCATGACTAAATATTTCCTCTCTTTTTATGCCTTTTAAAACTGAAACTCATTAGCACTTTTGTATATAGCGTAAAAAAAGGCCCTGTAATAGTCATACGGAAATATGTATAAAAATATATATAAGTATATACTTTAAAGGCATTGCCTCTAGGACATTTTGATACTGTATTTATCAAAGTATATAAATATAATGGAGATATGGCTTATATTTAATTTTTTTTACTTTGTTACCTATTTCTTGTCCTTTTTGGTATATGTGGTATTCATTGCATCATAATGTAAATTTCCACTATATCATGGATTAAGAAGACCAACCGAACAAAAAAAAGAACAAAAAGGGAAATCACTACAATAATTACATATTTACATGGTAGAATTGTTTAATTGAGCTCCATATAAAATTTAAGATGAATTCCATTAACAGGAACCCCTAGCGCTTTTCTTTTCATGCCTTTCAATTCAACTACATCATATTGCTTGCACTGAATTGTCATGAACGGGTCCTCCCACAAGTTGTCATATTTCTTGTGTCAACCAAGTCTCACTATCCACTTACTAAAATTTAACCCTAGGTCCCCACAATTCAGAACTTGGTCTGAAAAGCCATCCGATAGAGAAAACACATCCGAACCTACTATATTTTGTATGATTGATCCCATGGAGAGTAGTGGGTAGTGATCTTTTACTGATGCTCGGTTTAGGTTGTGGAAGTCGATACATAGGCATATATATCCATTCTTCTTTCAGATAGGAATCAAGTTGAATTCCCACGTATTATGCTCAACTAAGATGACAATCCACAACTGAATTGGCTTTGTTAACCCTTGCACCATTAGTACTACTATCTCAAGATTCACTGGCCTCCATTTTTGGAAAACTAGTTTGGCCCTTTCCATCGACTCCATTGTATACTGGATGATGTTGGGATCATATCCTCTAAGGTCATCATATGACCAAGCCACTGTCTCTTCATCTTTTCCCAGAAAGTGGACGAGCCCTTCTTTATTTTTTTATGGGACATCTTTCTCGACTTATTGCTTTCTTCCACCCTTGATCTGAAAATCCGCATAATTGCCTCCATTTTTTACAAACTCCCTCTTATTACTTCTTGCATTTTCAGAACCAAAAGTATTTTTGAGAGTGACCTGACCCTTCAAAATCTTATGGGACCTTATTTGGATGTCTTGTTTTACCGTCAGTTTCAACAACCCTTGTTTGCAGTTGGTTGGAAAATTCTCCCGACTGTGAGTTGTATGAAATGATGTGTTCATCACTATCAAATAGTTTCCAACTTTGACCATCATCTGGAATCGCTGGTCAAAATTTCGTTCACATAGAGTGTCTACTATGCATTAGGTTGGAGGCTAGTTTGAATCGGGATCTGATTACGGCCATGCAATTCGCATCAACATTTTTTTCTCGGGGAATAGTTTGCATATTGAAAATTTTAAAGCTCTCAATCAGGTCCCAAAATTTGTGTCTATAGGATCTCATACGGACATTCTTTGTTGTATTGATACCGTGAACTTGATTGACGATTAGCTCAAAATCTCCAAACACCATTATTTTCTTGATGCCCATTCGCTCCACTAGACTCAAACCTAGTATGACGCCTTCATATTCAACTTCGTTGTTGGAATAGGAGAACTAGAATTAGAAAGATCTGACTATCTTCTCATCATTTAGGGAAGTCAGGCATATCCCAACTCCTACACCGACCTTGCATTCAATACCATCAAAGTGCAGTGACCATAGCTTTATGGCCGAAATGCCTTTGGGCTCTTTTGTCACCTTTGGGATGGCTTGACCTTCGTCATAAATGATATAAGTCCCTAGTCCAGTAGCATGATAATTTCCAAAGGGGTCTTCATCGATGAAATCGCTTAGGAGAACCTTCTCTTGATTGGTCTGATCCCTGATGATTTCCTCATCTTCTAGAAGTTCAATGCAGGACATCTCCTCCTTGGTAATGGAGGTGTGAGTGAGCTCAAAGCCTATCTTAGCCTCATCTGCAACATGTTCTAAATGCAAAGGTTCAGACACCAGTTTCATTTTGGCTCCATGCTTGGTCCTTATGATTAGGTGTGACTAGTCTAAGGAAAGGTATCCACCTATTTTAGAAGTGAATTCCCTAGACAAGCATAAAATGAATATGGGAGGAATATCAATGATCACGGTATCTTGCTTTATCGTGATATTGGGGAAAGAAAATAGAGTTAATGGAAGATCCTTAATAATTCCCACAGTATTAACCATATTTCCGTAATTGTATAATCCCTTTATTCAAAGGTTCATAGCTCATTCATAGGGCATCAACTATTTTCTTGGGCATGATTGTGGTGCTGACACCAAAGTTGATCATGGAGTTATGTAGAAATTTCTTACCTATAATGAGCGTTAGAAAAAATGGCTTTAGTTTTGGTTTATCCTCATCGACTTGGAATGAGGATTCTTCCTCTTTGTTATTAATAGAGGTTTCCTTTGTAGTATTCATGAGAAATTTTGCTAAAGGTGATTGATCAATAGTCTTCTCTTTGAGCGATTGCTCCTTTGGTTTAGTGAGTGGATCCTCCTGGAGAGCCCTTTGTAGCAATGTCTTATGCTCTAGAATAGCTAAGATATCCCATAGGGACACATTAGTAGATGATTTTGTCAATTGTTCCACCACATTGAATGGTGGCGGATTTGGGGGCTTCTACTCCTTAGCTCTTGCTACCTCAGTTTCCTTTTATGGCAGACATTGTGGTACCGCTACGGAGGTACTGGGTTTGTGGCTAGAATAAATTTTAGGTTGCAGACTGACTAATTGTGGGATGACCATTTCACCCATGAATATCCTCTTGGAGTGAGTGTTGTATAATCAGACTGCACTCGTGGGTGATCCAAATGTGAACATTGCTTCTTCTCCTTCCATCCATGAGAAGAGGCCATGGTTAGGAGCTATGTCATTTTATTTCTCTAGAGACATCCCTTGCATTTGAGTGGTGAGTACCATGTTTTCCATTTATGGAGAGGCATATACATAATCCCCATTATCTGATGTTGTGCCTTGGTTGCGTTGCTCTGCCACCTTCTGTTGTAGATTTTCCCCATAGTTAGCTCTCTGCTTGAGCTTAGGTTGGCATTCTGTAATGAAGTAGGTATCAGTACTATTTGATTTGTTGTTTGTGCTTGAGGATTTGTGTGAGAGCCTCCTTGGAACTAGTTCTATTGGTAAGAGGATCTCTTGTCTTGATAATTCTGCTTTGGAGGAGCAACCTGGTTGTGCTTGATGATAGTTATCTCATTGGCCATAGCCTGCAACATTTCCTTTATGTCACTCATCTCATCCTTCGAGACACCATATGAGACATTCTGTGGTACATTCGCGTATGTGTACATGGATTGAGGAGGAGTAGTTGCAGTGGTAGGCGACGTCACCTGGGTGGGGATTGATAGCTCAAGGATTATAGGCATGATGGGCCAAGGTGTCAAATTTCCAACATCAATTATATTTTTCTCTGTTTTGATTGTGATGCTATATGCATCTGGTATAGTGGTTTCGCCAAGTGACTGGATCATCATTGAGATGTCGATCTTGATGGAATTTAAGTAAAACTTGAATGCTAAGTCCGGTGGCGGGTAGATTGCAGCTTGAATTTTTTGCCAAGTTATGTGGAACAGGGCATCAAAGTTATTCAAGATCTCATATGGAGCCTACTTGATGATATCTAGCTTGTGATATTGGGAAGACCTATCTCCATCATTTGAGAATCTTTCATAAAAGGGATCCCCAAGCTGATCCCAAGTATCAATAGGGTTAGCTGGTAGAGTGCAGTACCAATCTAATGCGTTTCTTTTGAAAGAAGCCGCTAGCAACCTCAATGCTATATTCTGATCTGTAGCTCCATGTACCAAACATACATTTGCCACATCTTGTAGATGTTCAGATGGTGTTCTTGAGCCATCTTCGATAAACTTCAAAATAGATTTAAGGGCAGAGACCGTAATGGGGGCCCAAATGATAGGTGCTACTAGTGTTCTAAGAGGACTTTTGGCATCCCACGCCACATAATTTTGGTTAGCAATTGGTATCATGGATGGTGGAGGAATGAAAATGTTCACACGATGGGTTCTAGCTAGTATTGTTCCTAGCAGTGGTACCAACAAACCAAAATTATTTGTTCTTTGGGATCTTGTGACAACCTGAGGGCTCATATACCCACTCAATGTTTAAGTATATTTGTTCTAAGAGGACTTCTGGCATCCCATGCCATATAATTTTTGTTAGCGATTGGTATCATGGCTGGTGGAGGAATCAAAATGTTCACATGATGGGTTCTAGCTGGTACTGTTCCTAGCGGTGGTACCAACAAACCAAAATTATTTGTTGTTTGGGATCTTGTGACAACCTGATGGCTCATATACCCACTCAAGGTTTAAGTATATTTAGGGTTCTGTTGCCCCTGGCATGCTAGGAAAAAAAAAAAACTATTGATGCCAAAAATTGACAAGGTAACATCCTTTATGGGAAACTCAATTAAAGGGGGGACCTATTGTGCTAAATTGAGTAACCTCTGGATTTTAAAGAAGCCAAATTCTTTTATAAATGGGGTTTTGAATGGGTTTAGGAAGAAGATATAAAATAAAAGATCTAACTAGGGCAATGCACCAAGATTTAGGTATAAGGAATGATAAATCTATCTTTTGGATGTGATTTAAGGGCCTGTTTAGTAGTCTGTTATGTCCCAAAATAACAAACATCAAAGAGAAAGAACTGAATAATTCATTTCATAACATAAAATAATTTGCATAGAGATTTACTGAAAGGTAAGAGTCAGAGATATGATTCTAACTCAACATTCTATTCAAATCATTGAAGTTGCAAACAAACTATTCAGTAACAACACAATATAATGTTTTCAAATAGTTAAGAAACAAAGAGGCCAAATTACAAGGTCATAATCTGTGAGTCTTTAAAATTATTTAACAAAACAAAAGGCCTGGTGTCTTTCTAATTCTTCTGCAAGTATTCTGACATTTTCTAGTTTAAGAGAAGCAACATATATAGCCAGAGGCTTCCACTGCTTGAAAGCCCATAACATAAAAGATTCTTGATCATGAGTGATGATGTTCACAATAATGAATCATCACGATCGTTGAAAC